>VZSZ01011088.1:196198-257471 GCA_013398815.1 Ibidorhyncha struthersii
GATGTGGGAGACAGTGTCGAAAGCCTTGCCAAAGTCAAGGTAGACAACATCCACTGCCCTCCCCTCATCCACCCATCTAGTGACCTCATCATAGAATGCTATCAGATTAGTCAGACACGACTTCCCCTTAGTGAATCCATGTTGACTACTTCTGATAACCTTCTTTTCATCCAGGTGCTTTGAGATGATCCCGAGCACAAGCTGCTCCATCATCTTTCCAGGGATGGAGGTGAGGCTGACCGGCCTGTAGTTTCCCGGGTCATCCTTCTTACCCTTTTTGAAGACTGGAGTGACACTGGCTATCCTCCAGTCCTCAGGCACCTCACCTGTCCTCCAGGACCTTTCAAAGATGATTTGGTGTGGTTTTACATATCTACTAAAACTGCCTTCCTGGGAGTCAAAGCTTTGGCTGTGTACATGGGTGACTTCTGCTGCCACAGGAGACTTTTCATCGTGTTTCACAAAGCTAAGATGCTGCTCATTTATCCCTAAAGCCTTACCTGAAGTATTTTTCATTTCTGCAACCAAATACTACAGCCAAATATAAAAATTGCCAAGTCTTATCCTTACATGTCACAAACACAGGAGCTAATCGAGAAGTTCTTAGTCTAGAGAGATGGAGAGCAACACCCGCAATACCCACAAAGATTTTTTTAATTGCACAGATCGCCAGGCTCTGTGTACTGTCCAATCCTGTACACACTGTACACACACAATCCTAGGTATCAAGATATCTCTTCTAGACAGTGCACAGAGGAAAGAGATGACCAGTCTGATCTGCCTCAAGTGGTGTAACCTATGAAAGTCCATCCATAAAAATCCATCAGGATCCATAATTCAGAGTCCACCTGTAGTACCTCAGTACAAATAAACAACCACCATTTACCTGTGTGACATCATTTTAAAGAAGGAAGAAAAAAGGAAAAGGAAAGAAGAAAACAGTCTTATTTACCGTCCTCATCACTTCTGTCAACAACAAGTTTTGTCAATGCCATGGTTGAAGATGAACAAGGACTAAGATACCAGTTATTCTGACTGGGTCCACAAGGTATTCTGCTCCTGGGAGACCAGGCTAGACAGAAGCTGGTTTCTGGGTGCTGAAAGGTGGAAACACTGTCAGAGTGAACACGGCATCAGTCCTAGCTATATTTATGCCTGTGTTGTGAAGGTGAATTCCTACACTGCCTGAACTCTTACCCTTCCAAGTAGGCTTCAGTATAGTAACTATGGACTGGAGGAAGTAAGATGAGGACCTGCACCATTTTACTGTGTGCTATAAATGAGGCTTTTCATCTCTTACCTCAAGAACGCATCTCTGTAAAGTAGGCTGTTTTGCATAAATGCAGTCAAACGTTGTCAAAGAAGGGAGCATAAATGTATCACAGCATTTTTACTTGCAGCCAGCTGAAGTGAGTTGGTAAGGTGAACAGTAAGCAGCAAATGAGGTTCTAATGAGTGATACATCTCCTGCTTCTGAGAGGAAATATTTGCCTGAGAGAAGTAAAAGCAATACCACCACAGAGGGAAGAAAACCACAGCGCTCAGCTCTCTTGAGTGAAATCTCCGCTGTCTCAGCAAATGAGCAGCGTTAAGACAGCAGACAATACTGGCATGCAGACAGTTTAAGAGTGGAAGAGAAGTATAAAACTTACCCTGCTCCAAACTGATCTTAAAAAAGCTGGTAACAGTCAGAGGGAGAAACTGAAATTGATCTGACTGTAAGAGAACTCAAACGATGCAAGCCTTTGGAAAATAATCCTTGTCTTATTTGATCAGCTTGACAATACAATGTCTGAAATAAATTGCCTAGTTAAGAAAAGAAACAAAGAAGAGCTGAAAGAGGGGAACTGATTTAATGGAGAAGCAAATCTCTGAGGTAGATTTGTGATGGATTAATTTCTTTGTCTAAAACAGGAAAGTCTCCAGAGAGTCAAATGTGGCAGTTTACAAACAGAGTAGCTTAGGAAACAGGGTAACTTAGAAAAAGGGGTGTTTCCCATCCCTCAGCTTAAAGAAAATAGTATAAAAGGATAATTTTTGTCCTCCATTTATGGAAATAATTTTTAAAACTATAAAATAACCATACTGTACTGAAAATCTTTGGAGCAAGAACAGCAGGAGCAAGAGTTTCAATAAAGTCAACCACAGCCAAAATTGCCATGTTAAACACGTTACTGAAGAAATGGCCTTATTACATGACAACAGTTTGGCCTAAGTGTCCCACCTGGTCCATGTGCCTTCGGGACATCACCTTGAATGCTTCCCAACCCTTCTCTGGTAGGATAGGTTTTACAGTGCCTATCTTCATCAAGTATGAAGGCTGGATTAGCCATTACAAAGTAGTTGCAGAGCAGCTTGTGGAGGAAGATCTTGGTTTCCTAAAAATTATGTTTCCACATCCTTCACAACAGATATCATCAAGGCATAATGTTTCAGTAAGTTTCAAACTAACTTCTAACTCTGATTTATTTTTCCTTGGGGGAAGAAAAAGGAGGGAAAAGGTTCAGTTTCTGTATAAAATATAAACTACGCATTGTGAATTGCATTTTCCAGCAAGAAGCCAGTGGATAAATTGTAATCTCTTTTGAGTATGTGTCTTAACAAGCATCAAGAATTTGAAAGCCTGAACTGAAAAATATAGAGTTGATAATACTACAGTTGTAAGAAAATGTTCAAATATCTTGTGTTTGACAGTGTCTGGCTGATCAAAAAGAGATCACTGGATTTGATGAGTTGTCTTTATATATACTGTTTTTTCACCTAAAGTGCACTAGTGGCCCCTCCAGCATTTGATAGTTCCTGGCTTTAGTGGCCAACTCTAGGGGCTTGTTAAAGAATGGGTTGTATCTCCTGAACCTGTCATGTCAAATCTGCAGCTTCAAGACTTCAGCAGGCTTGAAGCTGATATAAATTTAACCCACCAAATTTCTGTTAGCCTGCATGATCATCCCTGTTGCTTTCTGGCACTATCTTAGCTTTAAAAAAATTACTCCCATGGTTCTCTGGGCCAGGAAAACAGGTTGCTCTCATTTGACCTTCTAACCAGTTTCTAAATTTCTTATTGGTGTTTTATAGTCCTCTCAGAGGCCATTCTGATTTTTCATGTGCTCCTGGCTAGGTCCTTTAGCCCAAATATAATTCTGCTGTTTTAAACCATTACTAATGTCTTTAAACATTTCTACAACACAGGACTTGACCTGTCTTGTTCTGTAAATGGAGGCAAGGTTTGCATTATCAGGTCCTAGTGCTTTGCTTTGCCCGGAGTCTCTGTCTACGGCTGATATTCAAGTGTCAGGAGATGGATTATGCAGAAAGTGTCTCACTTACACCAGCAAGGCTGCACATCTGTCCAGGCCAGCTGGACGCCAAGTGACCTGATCAGAGTAGTATGTCCTACTGCCTTCAGGACTCCCACAAGACCTGAACAAACGGTCATGGCCCAAGTGTCCAGTTCTGTCCAGGAGCCCAACATGTAATGGTTATCCATGTGATGTGCTCACAGTGTGTTTGATGTGTTCCCTGTGCCACCAAAGCAGAACTGCAGAAGCCCTGTGAACCTTCTCCAAAGTCACAGCATGGATTTGCATGGCTGAGGATGTTTTGGCGTTTTCACATAAGTTCCTGCTTTTCATATTTGGGAAAGCAGGAAAGGAAGAAAAAAGGGAGAAAGCAAAAAAGAAAATAAAGGAAAAAATCATATTTTTTAAAACTTTTTTACTTACCACTTAATGGAGAATAAAAGAATAAAAAATAAATCTAAAATACACTTAAGGATATCTCCATTGATTTATGACAGCCAGCATACTTTACATTCTCTGTTTTATTTCAAGTTCAAATTGATTGCCAGATTTGGATCCTTTCCTGAAGTTCAGTCTGACAGACCATTTGCCTTGCAGAATGGGGCATGCCCTCTAAGATCATCTGAACATATTAGCTCCTGCCATTTAAGAGTCTTGAGGCTCTGTTGTCTCTTTTTCTTCATCTCTAGTACACACTATAGTCTGATGAAGACTGAAACACTTTGCTTTAACTCAAGCCGATGAAGCTGGTATCGAGTATCTGGATGAAATTTAATTGCCTGTGAAATACAGGAGGTCAGTTTAGATGATCTAATGGTCCCTTCTGGCCTTAAACTATACAATATCTGTTAAACAAGCCATTAAAATGTTGCTGTGTCTAGTAATCATGAAGATAACTATGGCTTTTATAAATGCCCCCTAATTTAAAGGGTACCCTTTATAGTCTGCGTACAAGCTCTAATTAGATATTTTAATAATGTTCCTAAATGTGGTAAGTGGTTTGAATAACCTAGAGTTTAACAGTTACTTGTTAATAAGGCATAGTGTACTTCTGGCATCAGAACTGCACTGAAAGCACAGTATTGTTTCTGTGTTATATTGTTCAAAACTTTTCCTAAAAAAATGGTTAGAAGATAAGTGTAAATCACAAGAGATGGTCTTCTACCCAGTTACATTTTTATGCATAAGAACATAGGCTTGGGTCTGGCAGTGAGGCATTCATAGGCCAGTCCAACTAGTACAACAGTGTGACTGCTGAGTGTAAAGGCAACGTGTTGTCTCAAGGTTGAGCTATCAGAGAAGCAAAGACAGGGAAGTTCAAGTAATGGGCTCCATTGGGGTTTTTTTTGCAATAAATCCCATCCTAACCATGCTAAACCCCTGGCATGTGGAAGAATGGATCCTATGCACGCACACCATGCTTGGGTGTCAGGCAGCCCAGCTAAGTGGGTGCTCCCTGTGCCTTTTCGCTAAGCAGGGCAGCTCCCTAGCCCTGAGGCCAACTAGTGTAGCAGGGCTCAGATCCGTGCAACTAAACTCTCTTACCCTCCAAAGCTGAGAGGCTGCATCTCTGAGGGCACCATAACGCTTCCCAGCACACACAAACTCAAATATGCTGCCCAGGCATTATCTTTGTGAGCAGCAGCTGTCCCACACCAAATTTGCACTGAGAACTATATTAAGAAACTAACTGTAGGGATGATTGCACAGGCCCATGTCCCCTTATAAATTTAATTTAAAAAATACAGATGTAATTTACATTAATGTATTGGTAGCTTTGCAGGTGCCTGGAAGAAGGAGGAAGAATGGCTCAGAAAAAGTACTGCTCAGCTGACACTGGGAAGTTGTTGAGACAATGCCATATCTGCTGGCTTTCGTATCACAACTTTATGATTTTTGCCTTTGCAACCCTATATTCAAAGCTGGGGAAGACAGCTTAATCTGGAGGGAGGTTTTTTCCACCCAGATGAGGGTGACACCCAGCCCTGCAGGTCCTGAAGAGGCCAGGTCTACCATGGTTCCCAGCAGGGTAAGGTGAGTGCATGAGAAAAATGGTCATGTTTCCACAGAATACTTTGCTTCGGCTGCTAAATGAGCATATCTTAAGAAGCCAGATGAAATATTCTGCAAACAGCTGGGAGAAGTCCCAAGATCGGGAGCTCTTGTCTTCGTGGGGGACTTCAACTTGCTGGATATCAGTGTGTTGAGGATAACTTCCTGACACAGCTGGTGAGGGAGCCGACTAGGGAAGGTGCCCTGCTGGACCTGTTGTTTGTAAACAGGGAAGGGCTTGTGGGGGATGTGACAGTTGGGGGCTGTCTTGGGAACAGTGATCACAAAATGATAGAGTTTTTGATTCTGTGAGAAGCAAGGAGGGGGGTCAGCAGAACTGCTACCTTGGACTTCCAGAGGGCGGACCTTGGGTTTTTCAGGAGCCTGGTTGACAAAGTCCCTTGGGAGGCAGTCCTCCAGGGCAAAAGAGTCCAGGAAGCCTGGATGTTTTTCAAGAAAGAAGTCTTAAAGGCACAGGAGCAGGCTGTCCCTGTGTACCAAAAGACAAGCCGTAGGGGAAAAAGACGGTCCTGGCTGAACAGAGAAGTAGGGTTGCAACTTAGGGAGAAAAAGAGGATTTATGGCCTTTGGAAGAAAGGGCAGGCCACTCATGAGGAATACAAAGAGGTAGTGAGGCTATGTAGGGAAAAAATTAGAAGGGCCAAAGCCCAGCTAGAACTAAACCTGGCTTCTGTTGTCAAGGACAACAAAAAAAAGTTTCTATAAATATATCTGTAATAAAAAGAGGACTAAGGATAACCTCTGTGCTTTAGTAGATGGGGCCGGTAACATAGTGACCAAGGGTGAGGATAAAGCGGAGGTACTTAATGCTGTCTTTGCCTCAGTCTTCAGCAGTAGGACCAGTTGTGCATTGAGTACCCAGACCCCTGAGCTAGAAGACAGGGATGGGGAGCAGAATGAAGCCCCTGTAATCCAAGGGGAAATGGTGAGGGACCTGCTTCAGCACCTGGAGGCACACAAATCTGTGGAGCCGGAGGGGATCTACCCGAGGGTACTGAGGGAGCTGGCGGAAGTGCTCACCAGGCCACTTCACATCATTTATGAGCAGTCCTGACTGACCGGGGAGGTCCCAGCTGACTGGAGGTTGGCAAATGTGACACCCATCCACAAGAAGGGACAAAAGGAGGACCCAGGGAACTATAGGCTGGTCATTCTGACCTCAGTGCCTGGGAAGGTCATGGAACAGATTATCCTCAGTGCCGTTACATAGCACATGCAGGAGAACAGGGTGATCAGGCCCAGTCAGCACGGGTTTGTGAAAGGCAGGTCATGCCTGACAAACCTGGTCTCCTTCTATGATAAGGTGACCCGTTTAGTGGATGAGGGAAAAGCTGTACATGTGATCTACCTGGATTTTAGCAAAGCTTTTGACACAGTTTCCCACAGCATTCTCGTGGAGAAACTGGCTGCCCATGGCGTGGATGGGTGTACTCTTCGCTGGGTAAAAAACTGGCTGGATGGCCATGCCCAGAGAGTGGTGGTGAATGGAGTTAAATTCAGTTGGTGTCCGATCAAAAGTGGTGTTCCCCAGGGCTTGGTGCTGGGGCCAGTTCTGTTTAACATCTTTATCAATGACCTGGACAAGGGGATCGAGTGCACCCTCAGTAAGTTTGCAGATGACACGAAGCTAGGCGGGTGTGTTGATCTGCTTGAGGGATCCCTCTACAGAGGGATCTGGACAGGCTGGACTGACATGCCGAGGCCAACGATATGAGGTTCAACAAGGCCAAGTGCCAGGTCCTGCACTTGGGTCACAACAACCCCACGCAGCACTACGGGCTTGGGGCGGAGTGGATCGAAAGCTGCCCCGCAGAGAAGGACCTGGGGGTGTTGGTGGACAGTCGGCTGAATATGAGCCAGCAGTGTGCCCAGGTGGCCAAGAAGGCCAACAGCATCCTGGCCTGTATCAGGAATAGTGTGGTGAGCAGGACTCGGGAAGGGATCATCCCCCTGTACTCGGCACTGGTGAGACCCCACCTCGAGTACTGTGTTCAGTTCTGGGCCCCTCACTACAAGAAAGACACTGAGGTGCTGAAGCGTGTCCAGAGAAGGGCAACGAAGCTAGTGAGGGATCTGGAGGACAAGTCTTATGAGGAACGACTGAGGGAACTGGGGCTGTTTAGCCTGGAGAAGAGGAGGCTGAGGGGAGACCTTATTGCTCTCTACAACTACCTGAAAGAAGGGTGTAGAGAGATGGGGACTGACCTCTTCTCCCTAGTGACGAATGGTAGGACAAGAGGAAATGGGTTCAAGTTAAGCCAGGCGAGGTTTAGGTTGGATATTAGGCGAAAAATTTTTCACTGAAAGGGTTATCCAACATTGGAATAGGCTGCCCAGGGAGGTGGTGGATTCACCCTCCCTGGAGGTGTTTAAAAAAAGGGTAGACGTGGTACTTGGGGACATGGTTTAGAAGTGGTTTTGTCAGGTTAGGTTAATGGTTGGACTCGAAGATCTTAAGGGTCCCTTCCAACCTTAACAATTCTATGATTCTATGAAGTCTTTTTGATCAGTGTGGGGCTTTGGTCACAGGTTCTTGTGGGGAAGGAAAGCAAAAACCAGACCTCAGCCAACCTACAGGTTCACCCGAATGCTGAGGAGCATGCAGCTATGGATCAGGGCTCTTCTCTGACAAGTCAGTGCCTGCTCTGGGTAATGCTGACGTACGCGTAACTGGTATCCTGGAATAAGGCATTCTTGGTCTTCTTCAGTGTCTGCCTCATGTGTGTCTTGTGGTACAGTAACACTGTTCATCCATTTGTAACAAAGTTTGATCAGGCAGCAGTATTTGGCTAATGAGATATTTTCCTCACTGAGGTAAACCTAAAACTACATTAAGCAGTACCAAGGTATAGACACAGTCATTTTGACTCCCAATTGCCTGCATTTTTAGATCATTAAAACAGTCCCTAATACCTGCTGTTGTGCAATAACCAGAGTTAATCAATTTATTCCTAATGGCTTACTGGATCTATTTTTGTTGTTCACAAAATATCCGAAAAAAATGCAATATATAATAATATACATTAGAATTCATTACACCTAACTCTAACCATCAAAAGTAAATTTTTAACTCCTATTAGTTGTCTGAGCAATCTTTCTGACCAGCCTAGATGGCAACCCTAGACTGGCACTTTCCTTTTCAAATACTTAAAGTTAGGTGAGATGAATTATATTCTCCCTCCCCTGAACTATTTATGTGAGCTATATCTAGCCTTTGTAAGATATCATATGATTATTTGCCATATAAGACTCTATACATGCAATGGGTCACCCTGCATCCCAAAGTACTATGTTTCCCATCCTTTTCAGGAACTGGAGAAGCGTTCGGCACAATTTTCTCTTTCACTGGGGAAAAAAAAAGAATAGGAAAAAAAAAGTTTTCTTGAAGGCAAGCAGAAAATAGTAAGGGAATAAGCAGCTCTCTCAGGATCTCCAGCCTTCCATATTTTTTCAGGTTTACCTCAGAAATTAAATTTAATTTCCCTATGCAAATGGTCTTTCCTTCTTATTTCACAATAGCTGAATTTCTTCATAACCATGGGATGAATGTGACTGAAGCCAGGTTTATCAGGCATTCAACAGATGTTGCACTGAGTTTTCTGCTGTCGCTCTGACGCTGTCTAAGTGGAGGCACCCTTGTGCACCAACCTGTTTGCAAAAGTTATGACCAGACCTCATCTGGTGTTCTTCCTGCTGAACTAGCTGTGTGAATGAAGCTGTGTTTATGTCTTCAGCACAATGTGGACCCCTCTGAAACCGTATGGGAAAAGATGTTGTGTGCAAACTAAGCACACTGGGCTGCAGGTTTGACAGGTTTTTCTGCACACCAAGTCTTCTGGGATTGCAGATCTCATTATCCAGGTCTTCAGAGCACACCAGAGAGGTTGATAACTTTAGTGCCAATTCATGAGTGCTGAGGTCAGTGTTGCAGTTGATACAAATATGGAAATATGTCACCTTGTTCATAATAGTTTTTCTCTCTACTATCAACCTCAGTATTTCCAACATCATTTCTCTGTGCTGCTCGAGTTATTTGTCTTCTTATTCCAGGACCTTAGAAAGGCTTGCAAATAACCACAGAGCAAGTTCCATTATAAATTTTAATTCAAATATTTGTTTTGGGGAATATCTGTAGTACCAGCTAATAGAAGCAAACTGTCACATATAAATATTCTGAAATATACTTCTGAAGTACATTTTTTTTTATCTCTAGTAATAATATCACTAGCTCATTAAATGGATAGAATGCTCCATTCATATGGTCCTTAGTATTCATAACAAGATTATAACCTATCACCATTAGAAGGTATCTTTTCAAATGATACAAAAAAGCATTTTTAATATTAATTTTCATGATTGATTATTTCTATGAAGAACAGTCCTTGAAAAAGACAAATTCTTCGCCATTTAAAATGACTATGTTGTAGTTGATTCACTGACTTTTTCTATGGGTTAACTAAATTAATCGTTCTCCCTACAGCAATGTTTCATATTTATTTTATCCAGAACTTTAATCCGGTTTTCATTATATATAAACCTGTGGCTACTGTCTTGTGGGAAAATAAGCTATTCCTATCACTAAAACTGCGTATCTTTAAAAAGAAGGAACTTTTATATTCTGCTCTAAAATATGTAAATAAGAATGTCTCCTGTTAATCTTAACAGAAAAGTTTTAAACTTTTCTGTTAAAAGGGGAGGCTTAAACTGAATGAAATTAAAGGAAAATTTAAAACAGCCACGAATATCTGGCTGTATGCTGCATTTTAAAATTTAAAAGCCTATATTCATTTCTGAGAAATTGAGAATTTATTGTTTTTTCAAATAGATGATGGTAATATGGGGCTAGATAACATAAAAATAAACACCCTTTTTCTCTTTTCAGTTTTTAAAAATTTATCTTAGCAGCTTAAATGCACTTCTTTATACCCTGGAAATGGTTTATTGTAGAAATCCCTCAGACAATAACAGAAATTGGTAACTGCTGAGTGTGAGCTAAAACACATGCCATGAAATGCATGTTCCTTCAACTGCTTGTATCCATGTTTGGCCTGAGTTTTGTGATGCTGTATTAGTGGTAGTGCTGGGAAGCATAAGGGTTTTTTGAAATTTAATAAACATAGAAATAGGTTTTAGAGTCATGAGGAAACAGTTGCAAACATTGTCTCATAGCAAGCGTGGAACTTGTTTTAAATTCCAGATGTGCTTTTACGTTAGTGTCTCTTGAGAAAGCAACCTTTCAAAATTAGCCCTGAAAATGTAGCTGCAGTTGTCATATCCCAAGGTAAATAACAGGTTTGGAGAGCAAGTTTTATTTGTTTGTGCAGCGAGAAGTCCCAGTCCTTACATTATTTAGAGAATCCTTTCAAATGAAGATAACTCCTATAACAACCGTATGGTTGCAAGGA
Source organism: Ibidorhyncha struthersii (assembly GCA_013398815.1). Lineage (NCBI taxonomy): Eukaryota > Metazoa > Chordata > Aves > Charadriiformes > Charadriidae > Ibidorhyncha > Ibidorhyncha struthersii. The sequence goes on from VZSZ01011088.1 coordinate 206,976, forward strand.
AGTGGATAGAGCGTGAGGAAAAGTGGAGTAAAGGCTTGCAAACAAGGTAGCAGCAAACAAATGAATTATCAAGGAGAGTAATAATGATAACATGAAAGTCAAGAAAATGCCAAACAATGAAAAGAATGATAATATGATGTAAAAGTTCTGGGTTTTTTTCTTTTTAATCTCATGTAGGTGAAAGTATTGTAATTTTTATCTGCAGCAGCAAATCTCAAATTAAAAATATATCTATATATATGTAAGTGTTGAAAACTGGATATTACTTTTTAAAGAAATGTCTTAAATAGTAACAGGAGAAATGTGTATTGCCTGGCCAAATAAATGGTTCATAAATACTTTATCTAGCACTAAAAAGAAACAGCATAGAAAAATAACATAGAAGGGTGTTTCCTACTTCGGAGTTGGAAGGGAACAGATTTCCTCCTGTAGGAAAAACATGGCATGCTCTTATCCCACAGGAGTACCCTAATCACTCTCAGAGAGTGAGATGCCAGAGATGTTCTGTTCCATGGCGCTCATTGCTTTATAAGGGCAATGTAGGAAACTCAGGTTTCTCACTCCTGCATTCTCCATTTGCTCAAATCTCTTCCCTGGACATGCAAATACTTTTCAAAGGACAGTACTTCCCAAATGTTACATTCTTGAGCAAAATATCCTTAAAAAAACACCAAAATCCAAAATCAATTTCTTTTAAAAAATTATAACTAACTCTACCCTGTGTCTCAGCCACTGATCTGTTATTGCTGGTAGGAAATAATGGGTAAATACAAAGTCCCCTGGAAGAAACATCAGAAAGTTAAGGAAATGCAACAGATCTTAGTCACTAGACACTTGCCTGTGGCCTGAAGGTTAAGATTTAACATTTCCTTACCCTCAAGGTTAGGAAAGCCAGTTTGTGGTCCAGAGGCCAAATACAACCCATCAGTTCTCTTAAACAGACAGCTCAGATCATAAGTGGCATTGAAATGACTTGTTCTGTATCTCCTACATAGACAGTTGAAAGTTTACAACCAGCTTTTCTTCTACCATAAGGAAACTTCTCCTTGGACCTTAGCCACTGGCTTTGAACAGCTACCTCATAAGCCATAAAATCTAACCAAGCGAAAAGGTGGCCACACATTTCAAACTAAGCTTCTCATGTGAAAAATGGACCTTTGAGCAAATAACTGATGTGTGATAATGGTGCTGTAACTCAACATTAACCATGCTGCAAAGCTCTATATGAATTCTGCTCCCGAAGGGCAGCAGACTAAGAAACCCTCTTTTAGCAAATCAGGTTTTCAGAGCAGGCAAACGTAATTTTTTAAGTCACATCATCTACCCTCCACTGACATTCCACTCAAACCAGTATGTGGCCTTTTACCTAAAGTCACCATTTCACATGTATTTGAGATTGTAGTGACTGCATGATTTGCTTTGACAAGCATACTGATGGCTTTGCCATTAGGTAAGGTAGGACATTGACCTTCTCAAAACCATGTGAAAATAAGCCCAGAAGAGAATATATTAACCCTAACCCACAAGCGGTTCAAGTGTACGTTACAGAATAATTCTTTTCTGAAACCTTTATGAAAGAGCAGCTGCCACAGGGCACCATACTTTATACATTCAAAGAAAGATGTAATGCATTGGAGGGGAGACCATCAGAGGTCACTGGAGCTGGGGCAGCCCCTCAGGTAGATAGCATAGTTGCTGTAAAGGTGAATTATTGCAAAACATCCCATTGAAAGTATTGTCCTAATATTGTAGGTAGTTCAATGGCTATTTTCAAGGAATCAGTTACCTCACGCCAATATGTTACACTAAAGATTGTCCTGCAAATCCCAGAGCACGCAATGGGCCAGGAAAAGGCAATTTGCCTACTCTCTGATGGGGGCTGTTTGTGTCTAATTTTATTCCAGGTAAAGACCATCAATATCATTTTGGGTTTCATAAGGGAATGCCCTATGTCAAAATTGGAATGGTGGATGAAAATGAAGAGAGACGCAGTTTCCTCCCAAACCTCTCAGAAATAAGGTGGAGGCAGTAAGAAGAAAAAAACCCACAAGTTCTTCCTTAGAAGTTTTCAAGTGAAAAGAAGATCCCTAAGAACATCTAAAAAGGGACAAGAGAAAGAGAAGCAGAAGAAGAAGGGAAATGATAATAAAATCAAACAGATGTTCAGCATAAGTGAAGGCTGTGCATAGTGCTGTGTAGTCTGTGAAGGCTACTGGACTTTGCTTTCATGCTAACAACTGGTGTTGTGAAGGATATGTCAATAACCAATGCTGTCGGCTGCCTTGCACTAAGAAGCTGAATGAAGTTCAGCTTGCTTGATAAATTTCTTATCAGTGAGTTGCACCAAACTTCAGTGTTTCCTTTTTATTTGTCATTTATAGACACCATTAGACACACATATAGACACCAGTTCAGAGCCATTACAGTCATCTGCTTGGTCAGTCACCTGAACCCATCATTCCTATGACAAAGCATCTGCCAAGCACAGAGGAAAGAGTTCATTTTGGCCCTACTCTAATTTTCAGCATACCAACAAAACCTTGATAAACAAGCTCATTAGGAACCTGCCTACCCACTAGACAAAGTTTCCACCTGAATTTAATAAAAATATGCAATGCAGTTCATATGTTTACGTTTCATATTTTAATTTAAAGTACTGTGATGGGTGTTTTTCTTTCCCTTTCAAAGGATGCACTCCAATTTATTACAATAAACTAGAGGCATCTGCACAAATTTGTACCGATTTAGAAGAACAGTACATCATTTTGTTGTTAAAAGTGTTCTGGCCAACGTGATGAAAGGAGGGTGGTGCCATTAGGAAAAAACTAGTAAGGCTCAAATTGCACAGATCTTGAATATGGGCTTTATAAAATAAAAATACATTTCATTTGAGTGAGTGTGAATTAGACTTCCAAATAATAGCATTCTCCAGGGTAATTGCATTGCTATAATATAGTTTGCTCTTTCAAAAACAGGAGGTAATGGTCACTCGTAAGGCAACTATTTTATTGAGATATGTCAAACACTAACACAGGAAGTAAAGAAGGAAAGCTTCGCTTTCGTATCATGTGTTTTGAGATCATTTTCAGATACATTCTTTCAGCCATCTTAACTTTCTTGCAGAATCTACAGTTAGCCAAGTTTTCATATTTAAAACCTGCTAGGTGTAAAGCATGCAGAGGAGTTCAAAGCTCCCTGTGTCATGCTATCAGTCTTGCGAACAGTGCTCACACTCAGAAAATTCTCCAATATATGAGAATTTTCCTCAGGAAATTAAAACTGACTGATGTGCTTCTGGCCTTTAAGTACAGAAATGTAACTGATTTCTTGGAATCTCACATTCCCATTCCCTACAATGTCCTAAATGTTCACATGCACATTTCAAAACAATATAAACAATTAAAGAAATGGTTATTTTTCAAAAAAGATGAGCAGCGCGGAGGGGGGGGGTGTCAGTTACCTCTGTATACCATGATAATTAACCGTTTTATATCATTTCTACGTTTCTGATGATTAAGGTCAGAGATTATTGGATCATAAAGTCTGACCTTCTGGATCTCAAAAAATATTACGTTTCACCCAGATACCCGCAAACCAAACCCCAGAATATTTAGTCACTTAAACCCTTACTCCAATTTCTTTGAGAATTTGGAGACCTACAGATACTCAAACAACTCAGCGCTTCTCTTTTGGGGAGTTGCTCTGACTGTCAGCTCTTGTTACAGCTTTTCCTTATTTCTAATTCAATATTGTCTGACTTCCGCTTCCAACCACTGGTTGCCACTACGCCTTTCACCAGTCAGCTAAAGAGGCCATTAATGTCCTGCTGTTCCTTTTCAGAGATGTTGCTCCTTAAATGCTTTTTCAGTAACAGAAAAAGAATAAGGAAAAGCTCTTCTTTGAGATATGGATTACACTTGTGGCTCTTTTCCAGATGACGTCCAGTCCTGCAATGCTAATATCCTCAGTACGTCTCATCAGTGCACTCATCTATTGACAGAAAAATCCTAACGTGAAACTAAAAAGGTCTGCTGAAGAGCCTGCTTCTCTCTCTTGACCATTAAGGGATCTCTGAGTGGTTAGATGAGATGTCTAACGTCAAAAGTAGATGTCTGTGAAATGATTCCTACCTCTCTGACTGTTAAAATGTGCAGGAAGGCCCCTGACTTCTGCAGCACCATGTCAAAGACCAGCAGAAATTATCTGTCTGGTTCAGATAATTTAAGAAAGTTGCTCCGTTTTGTATGGTGGGAATTTTTAATTGCATGATATATATTTATACAGATTTTCCTGTGCTACTTATTTTCTTGTGAAATTCGATATATTTTATGTTTACGTATTGCAGTTTCAGGTTTCTTCAGAAATATTGTATCAGAAGATAGTTTTAGCTGGCACTAGTTGAAGGATGATTAGATGTTTGCACTGAAAAATCAGTAAATATATTGCATGGTAATACAGTTACAAGAATGGACAGCTAGAGGACTGAATTTTGGAATTTAATTCCCATTCCAATGTTAAGTGGGGCAACTTAAGTTTTAGAGCACTTGTATCGGGCTATTTTGCAAACATAACAAGGCAACTTTGCTTTGGCAATCTCTTGAGTCCATGTTAGCTCTGTAATGCACTGTGAAAGGAGTGTAATGTAATTTTTTAAAATGAAAATATAGATTTGACAGCACAGTTTTGCTTGAGGATGTGAATTTGACAGCAAATCCCCTGGCTGTGAGAAGCCTGGCTTGTAATAAGTCACCTCCTGACAACCCCTAAATCACAGGCTGAAATGAAAATGAATAAATTATATTGAATGCTTCTGTCCTAAAGCTGAGTGCATTTTGCCTTTCTTCCATACGTTTCCCTTTCTTCTTTTAGTTCCTTTCTCTTCTGTCATCTTACACTTTTCTTAAGTCTTTTTTGTTGTTTCTTTGCACAAAAACTTGCATTTCTAGGAAATGAAAGGCAATTCAGTAGCTATTTATTATTACTTCTTTTTCACCATTTAAGTGCTCTTTTTGTCTCCAGAAAGATTTAAGACATCACTAAGAAATTTGCCTAATTAAGTTTTAACTTATTTTGTTTTGTTTCACCTCTGGTCACTCCCATCTCTCCTGTCTCTCTCCTCTTTAACACACTCTTTCTAACACTTCTGGTTATAATCACATCCCCTACCCATTTCTTTCCCTGAATAAGTCTTTACTTTTATTATTATTAGCTATCTAATTTTCTTCCCTGTTGCATCTTTTAATTTACTCTCCCTTTTCAGGCTTCTTTTTTCTCTTTTTGCCTCTGAGGTGGTGTTTTCTGCCTCGGCTGTACTGGCAAGACTTGAACCGTGGGCTCAGGTGTTCGGCTCTGAAATCCTATGGGATGTGATGCCTCCTGGCTGGAAGCTAGTTTAGGAAGTCTCAAAGCTTCATTCATTTGAACTCACTCAGAAGAATCGGTGTGAATGCCAAAGTCCTGGTCAAGGGACTCCTGCCCAGGCTTTGGGAGGCTGAGAGCACACCCCATCACCACTGCCCCAACATCACCTTCCTTCTCATCTCCCTCCCTGGTCCCAAAACTGCTATAGTCATAGAATCATAGAAAAGCAGGCTGGAAGGCACCTCAGGGGTCACTTGGTCCAACCTTTCTTGGCAAAAGCACAACCCAGCACCCTGTCCAGCTCAAACTTAAAAGTGCCCATGATGGGGAATCCACCACTCCCCTGGGGAGATTATTCCAATGGCCGACTATTCTCATTGTGAAAAATGGTCAATTTTCTGTAGTGCAGGCAGAGAATTATTTGCTGTTCCATTTCCTAACTCCCATAAAATACAGTATTTTTCCTCAATCTCACCAATTTAGCATTTTGAACAGGAAAAAATTATCGTTGATGGGTAAAAAAAGTATCATGCCCATGACTGTTGTATTTTCTCAACTCTATCTTTTTGTTAAGAGAGAACAGGAGCCTAATTCAGCAGGCTGGTAAGCTGAACGAGGCAGAAAGGCTGCAATTGCAGCTGGTTCTTGGTACTCTTAAGCCCATACCTCTTTGCCTGTAGCAAAGTTTTAAGTAGTTCTGTCCAGAATTTTTTTCGGATAGTTTTTTTTCTGCTGGAGGACACATCATTTAAATAAATCTGTGGTTAAAAAAAAGGATTCCATAACTTTAAAACATGCTTATTCAATTCAGTTTAACTGAAAGACCTTTCTTGATTCGAAATAACTTCCTTCTGACATTAATTTAAAGCAACAGAAATTAAAAATAAAATATTGAAGCAATATTCCATTTGAAATTATTTAGAAAAAAAAATCTTGATTATTTTCATTAAAGTGTCCAGACTTTATTTTTATTGTGGTTTGTGGCAGGAAAATTTTACAAAATCTCAAAAATGCACACAGTGGCAGATGCAACTTCTGCTCTTTTGATGAGTTTGTTATATACGGTACTACAGAGAAAATTTTGGTTTTGTAACTATACAGCTGCGTTTGTACCACTTTGATTCTACATCGTGGAAATGCGTACTAATTCACTTTCCCCACTTGTCATGCTCATAATCATTGATGTTACATTTATCCTGCTTTATTGCACAAAAGTAATTTAATACTTTAATAATGGAATAAATTATACACTACAACTCCAGTTTTAAATGCCTATTTCATTAACATTTTATAATTTTATTTTCTGCATAAGATCTACCATATAACTCCCTGTTGCTCCCATAAATCATTTTACAATTTTATTCAGTATTTGGTGATTATATTAAATTTATTCCAGAGCTCATATGCTAGATCATATTAACTATACCTCAGCCAGGTGTTGCAGATTTCATTTGCTGAACTATTAAAAGCTCACAAATGAACGTATATAAAAAAAATTAGCTTCTGAAATAGATTTATTAATATTTTGTATTTATAACTAAAACAACCTGCCACAAATTGAAAAAAGTATGGACGGATAAGTTCTATCAGCATTCCTATTCCTCATACACAAATTGTACTATCAACTACTTAAAACATAGAAGGGTTCTCACAATGACAGTATATCTGATTTATTTAACCACATACTGTGTTTCAAGATGTTTCTTAATTTCACTCATGTTCTCTATGGGGACTATTGGTATATTTTTATTTTCCAGTTGTTTCTTTTCTTAGATCCCAGCCAACATCTCTGAAGCCAAGAAGACTTCCTCCTGAAAACCCAGCCTTTCTTTCTTGAGCGGTGCCACTTGCCTGCCTTGGTTTTGCTGCCTTCAGGGACAACAACACACTCGAGGCCAGAAGAGCACACAGGCACCTACAGGTAATCTGGACGCCTACAGGCATCTAGATTCCAGCTCAACCACCCACAAGACCTCTGGAGGCCACTTTGGTACCCACACAGCTGGACATATTGTCCAGGCTGAGGTGATGGAGCTGCCTAGGAAATGTAACGTTTAGCACAGCTGGGATCACTGACTCTCTCACCAGTGGAGCAAGAGGGACTATGGCTTATGGAGATCAGAAAGGCTGGAAGCATGCAGTCTTTGGGTCAGGTACCTTTCCCAAAGACATGGTTTTGCTTCCCACTGGGCTCTAGGCAGTCGCTGGTTTGCTTCTGGCCTCCCTCTTGCAAACCCCATGAATCTTGCATATCACCTGGCTTCAGCAGAAGGAGCAGAATTGCCTCATCCTGCAAGGTCTTCCAGAGCAGAGGGTGGTGTGGAAGGGGTGACCCTTCAAGATGTGCAGCTGAAGGAAGGTATGCATCTACTTCTGGAGGTACTGTGTCACCAAATGTCCCCTTACTCCTTCCAGCACCACAGTAGAGCTCAGGTCCCCATGTAGCACCACTCCACTGGCACTGACACCTCTTCCTGGGGATTCAGGGAAATTAACAGGTCAAAATGGAGCATCCACATGATCATAGAATCACAGAATGTTTTGGGCTGGAAGGGAACTTTAACAATCATCATTCCAACCCTCCTGTCATGGGCAGGGACACCTTCCACTAGATCGGGTTAGTCAAAGCCCTGTCCAACTTGATCTTGAACACTTCCAATGACTGGGCATCCACAACTTCTGTGGGCAACCTGTTCCAGTGTCTCAACACCCTCACAGTACAGAATTTTTTCCTTATATCCAATCTAAATCTACCTTTTTTCAGTTTAAAACCATTGTTCTCTGTCCTGTCACTGCAGGCCTTGGTAAAAAGTCTCTGTCTTTCTTATAAGCCCCCTTCATATACTGTAAGGCCACAAGTTATTTTGAGTGCATCTGAGATTACCAAAACAAGAATAGAATTGTTCTCTCTTATTAGGTACCAGGGCAGGATTTGTCTGCCTAATGTAGATGTTTACCACACAGACATCTCTACACAGATATTGTTATCTATTCATCGCCAATGAAGAAAAATAGGACCTTCTAGAGAACAATTAATTTCAGGGGCTAAAATATTTGTATAAAATAGGTAAACTGAAACATGGCCTGTTTGTGTCCTTTTCTTCCTGCCACTGTGAAGGTTAAGTAGCTCTAATTGAATGTACACAATCTCTGAACTCTATCCTAGAAGATGATGAAACGTGTTACAGGGGAGTGTACTATACAGAGAAAATTCAGGTTTACGACTTGAAATTCCAAGTGAAAACACGCAACTATTCATTTAACCCACAGTCTAAAGTAACCTAATCCGCAGTCTAAAGTAACCTGATCAATTTTTCATACACATCAGAGTAAACATGAAATAAACTGTGACTCACTAAAATAGAGGGATTTACTTCTTTGAAAAGACAGAGGGATGAGCTCCTGAATGAATGAACAAATAGTTGAAAGAAAGGACAAAGACTACATTCTGGACATAAAGATACTATTGTCTAAATGGCCCTTCTCTATTGCAAAGTTTCTTATGTTCTTGCAAAAATATAGTATTTTACCCTCAAAAGAGATATGAAATTTGAGATGAAATAAGAGCTGAGAAATATCCACTGCTCTGTGTTTGAAGGCTGTTTTAGCTCATCAAATGTAACCTTTGAGACAAAGGTAAAGACAACTTTTATGCTCATCAAGGCAAAAGCTTACATGACATTTGCCAAATCTCCTACTTACCCAACCGTCCAGTCGCCTGAAGGAGCAAGTGCCCAGGAGTAGCAGAGAGCAAGGATGTCTGCTGTGTCCTGTCTCCCAGACTGTCACATTTCCAACTCTCACCATTGCCATTTCTTTTTCCTATTTTTTTCTGTTCATTTGACAGAGCTGGGGTAGATTAATTTTGTATTGGCTCTGAAAAGAAGGCAGTATCTGTGTAATTTTTCGTGCTCCCTCATACATTTAAAAGCACAGTGAAGATTTTAATGGGTGGAAGAAAATCTGGGGCCCTTTTTTAAAGAGTAAAAAGCTTCAAGGATTGGGCAAGCAAGGTATTCCTGGAAAGAGTATGGAGAAGAAAAAGAGGCAGGGGCTGCTCTGGGTCTCTGCATCCTCTGCGTAGACCCATCTGTTACCCTTTAGGCCACTGCAGTGAAATACCTCACTTGTCAAGTCGGGTGAGAAAAGTCCATGGATCAAGTTCCTGAAATAAGGGATTGTCACCAAGGTCCTGTGCCTCTGTCCCTATATTCAAGTGAATGCTGAGTGTCATCATTTTCAGTCATAAGACCATACAGAAAAGGGACAAGATCATTTCAAGTTGTGGAGAAGCACCATTTTATGGGTGCATTTATACACAAATAAATGCTAATTTTAAAAATAATATTAGTCTTATCCAGTGAACCCCACAACTACTCGCACAATCCACAATTAGAAATTATGGTTCCTCACAGCCTATTGTCTTGCTACTGTTATTTCTCATTTCCTACTGAACAAAATGGACTTGACATCCTTCCTCTTGCCATTTCTAATCACAACATTCATGTACCTTTTTTGCTTCAAAATCAACTATTGGTTTTTTTTTTCACCTGTTTTACCTCCTGCTCACTGTTTTTTATCACCCACTACCTTACCTAATGAAAACTTCACCTCATTGCCTCTTTTCTCTAATTTAAAACTCAAATGTGCACATTCATTTTACCCTGATATTGCGAAAGCAATATGGCAGTGTTTGCACACTTCTAGCAGCCATATTTTGGGGTGTTTTTTCCATCCTTTAAATGCAGTCCTGAATTCTGTTGCTGCTGCTCCTTCAAATGTAAAAATTATGAACTTAAAGAAAAAATTCTTATCTGCCAATGTGGATGGCAGCCGCCCAATGCCAGCAATTCTGAGTACAGTTATGAATATATATTGCTGCTGTCCTCTGTTAACGAAAACAGGAGCCCTGAGCTCTGTGCAATGAATATTTCCTGAACAGTGCTCTTCTCTGTACACCCAGTAATACTATTCTGATTTGCATATCTACATTTTTTCCTTAGAATGAAAACATATCACTTTGTTATAACTCTGAAGCTGACCAAAAAAGCCATCTGTACATTACTAGAAATTATTTTCTATGTTTCTTCAGGTTAAAAAAAAAATATTTCATGATAAAGAAGCTGTCAGTCTATTAAATGGGAGACACTTTGCCTAAAAAGCAGGTGTTAATATGGATTCCTCAGACTCCGCTGGGATCTAATTTCATATACGCTTGAAAAGACCAAAAGTAATAACTAGAAACAGAAGTAGAGATATGAAGCAGAGGAGAAAAGTATTCCATCCATATATACAAATATGCATAAGTATTCAGTACTGATTTGCATTTAACATATATTCCATATTCTTACAATGAGAGATAGTATGGTAGATTTTGGATTAAGGAACTACTTGTCTAGATGCAACTTAGACTGTAATTAACAGAAGCCTAAATTGTATGTATCACGTAAAACAATCAGCAACACTGGCTCCTTTACATCAACAGAAAATTTGTCCTTCATCATTCAAGTTCACCATTTCTGGCTATACCATTTCTTCTCTGTTTTTCCAACTACCTATTGAAGTTTAAAGGTCAGAGAGTGCTTGACTAATGTAGTTACCTCAGTATACTTTCTTCTGACCTTTAGGTAACTGATGAGTATTTTAAATAGCCACACAGTTTTTAAGCCATCTCCATGGCATTTATTCAGGAAAGAATTACTCCTGATGTTCAGCATTTCTGTATTTCAGACTGCCAGCACTTCAGCTATCATCGTTGCTCCAGTTCGCTGATCAGACAAACAGAGTTGGATGAGGTCTGGGGCATCAGCTGCTCTTGACTGGTTCAGCTTATGAGTTCTCGTGATCATAGGTTTTAACCTTATTTCAGCAATGTCCTCAATTTTCCAGTGTCTGTTCTTTAACTTCAGGCTTGCTCATCTGCCTCAGTGACAAATGTCTCCATTAGAACAGATTCATTTTATTTTCTCAGTCTCACTCCACATGTTTAAAAAGGTCTTAGAGATTTAGGAACTAATAAAGCTAGGCAAATAAAGCAAGAAATGTCAGTGAATTATTGGTTCAATATTTTTTAATGAACTCTCTTCATCTGTGTCCAGCAGTAGTCCAAAGCATGGGTTTCACAGCTGGCAGAGCTAAAGAATCAGCAATTTTTAAATGAGTGTTGGAGTCTAACATCAAGATTCACTTTCCATAAAATACTTACACCAGAAATCAGGTTTTAAGAGCTCTAAGAATTTAATAGGGAATGGAAGCACTCCTGTTAGTGTGAAGAAGTTAAGGAAGCATTGCAGCTGTATTTTAGTCAGGTGCAAGTCACCACTTTCAGTATAACTGCCTAAAATTCAGCATTATATGCTGAGCTAATGGCCTGTTCTGGCCTTACAGATGCTACTATCACTCTGTCACTGCCTGTGGCAGAGTTCCTTTCTTTTCCTGCCAGTGCCCTGTGAAGAGCAGGCTCAGCAGGACCAGACGACCCAGCGCTGATTCGCACCGTGTCCTTGCACACCCAACGGCACGGTGGCCAGCATGGTGGTACTCCTCTCAGAAGCTGCTTGCAAAATATGCTTTGTGGACTGACTGTGGATTGGGATTTATGAAAATGAATGATAACGGTGAATGGGTACCTCCCTCCCCCTTCAGAGGTGGCAGAAGCATGCTGGCTACACAAACACACCTCCTTCTCATTTCCATTTCTGCTTAAGCCATAGCAAGCAGTACCACAGAACGCACTTTTTTTTCATAGCAGACACTTAACTTGTTTTAAAATCTGCAGGCTACTTGAAAGCCATGTGGCAGCTTGAGAAGTCTCTCAGTTTACTGCAAACAAGATTTGTTTGTCTCCAAATTAGAAGCAGCAGTGCTTCAGTAAGCACTGTAGTTATCTGATCTGCAAGGGCATCTTGTTTAAAGATTTCATAAGTAGTTCATTATCTATGAATGGGCTATGGGCTATTTTCCAATTAATCTATCCATTTTATTCACGCCTGCATACTAACAGTAATAGATCAAAGGAATATGTATTCCTCTTGCTTTAAGTGCTTCTGCATTACGCTGGTAATTTCCACCTCTCTGGAGTGGTTTGTTTCTTCCCTTTTTTCACTTCTGGCCTGCCCTGAAACATTAGTCCGATTAGGGTGTCTGAGGACTTGAGTTCCCCCAAAACCTATTTGCAGTGCAACACTGAAAGGGTTTTTCTTCTCCAAACCAGTAACATTCTCTGTGGCTATAGATAGATTAAAGGAACTCTGAGGAGTGGAGGACGATGGGGAGAATCTCAAATTCTAAGAGCAATAAAATAAGGCATCTCTTTATTGGCAATCTTGATCAATGTCAGAAGGGAAAAGAAATCAGCATTCATTGCTTTTGCCAATAGTTTTTCATGAGTAGCCCAGTAGCTCTTTTCTTCCCGACAAGGCAGTGTTTCAGATGTAAATCCAAAACTCAAGAAAATATTCACTTAATATGCCAAAACCTGTCACTGCCCAAACAAAATATAAGCAACAGTATCATTAATTTCTAGTTTTAAAAAAATGTGTCCAGGCAACAAAATAACACCCTTATCTGCTTAAAAAATTACCAGATTTAAACAGAAGGAATTCTGCACTAGTTTGCTAATGCCCAGCATAAAAATGTCATCATCATTTATTCTATTTATGACTAGACATCTGGTGCTTCATCATGTTTTAAACACATTTCCTCTATTCAGTCTCAATCATTTACAGGAATAAGTCACAGTGCTTTGGCATAAATAATTTCCTGGGGCTACACCTGTAAAAAAAATCTTGAATTATTCTGACTGTAAGTAGTGACAAACAAAGAAAGCAAAATAAATTATAGTGGAATACTGGTTTTAACAAATTGAGAAAATTTCCTCAGAACAGTCATTATTGCCTCATTTTTTGCCTGGATAACTGTTGGACAGGGAATCTGCCCTGTGTTAGAAACACAGGAATTTTTTAGCTGCTCTTACAAAGCACGGGAAAATGTATTTCGTACCAGAAATTAAATAGTCAAACTTTGGATGATTTTGCTGTGTTTGGGTGAAAGGCTGAACCATTAAAATACCCAATTAAATATAACACCCTGCAGTTATTGCGTGCTGTCTGAACGGACTAGGGGAGCTTTTCCCTTAAACTTTTCTCCTCATCATTATTTATATAGGCAAAGAGGTTTTGTTCGGAAAGATCTTTGGAAGCATATCATTGTAAGACCACAAGCATTCATGTGAACACGAATATTTGCTGGTTTTGATCATCTATCATTTATTACTCATTTCAGCTAGATGCACAAAATAAGAGCTGAGTCTCACCCCGTGTAAGTGCCAAAGTCAGAGATGTCAATATTTAAGACCACAGATGCACAGAGTCACTGCCAAATCTGTGCCTTCCCAGAACTGCCACAATGGGTTGATTTCTCAGTTTATCAGCAGAGCTTTCACTTGTATACAAAAAGGATTATAAAAAACACCTTTGATTTTTCCTAAAAAAAAAACAACTTAGTTGTTTGTTTGTTTGACAAATTGAATGGCATCCAAACTGAGAGCGAGACATCTAAATCTATATGTCTACATATAGGGATCCAAATATGCCCATCTGAGCTCCTACTAAAGTCTGTGGACACCAGCTCAGTGCCATCAACCGCGTATTGAGATTGTAAAGTTATTTAACCCACTAGCTGCTGTGGTAAGGTTTGGTAGCCTCAAGATAGGCATCTAGTGTAATTTTAGATGCTGTGAATAATCTTTCCTGTCTTCAACTGCTGCCACAAAAGGGTGGAGCTCTGCTGTGCCTGCCATATCTGCCTACCCTGAGCATCTCAAGCACAAGCAGCCTGTGTTCAGGCAACTGAGTCCCACCCTGAGCGACTGCTCTGGGGTGAGATGAACTGCTCTCCAAGCACTGCATCGACTGTGACAGGAGCTTAAACTCCTGGCAAATGCCTGCTTGTAGAAACTTTAATTTGGATATCTTCTTTTTGAATTGAATCCCACCCACAACCTCCCCTTTGCTCTGAAACAAAACATTTCATTCCAAAAAAGTTTAGGAAAAAGGAAAGGCTGTTTTCCCATCAATGCCAGAAAAAGAAAAAGCTGACTTTTTTACACTGTTTCTGGACTTACAGCGTTACAGATTCGTTTTCTTCTGCTGCTTTTGAGGGCTGGAATGTGTATTTCCCATTTGCAGATGTGATATATTGGGAAGTACTCTCCCTCTTCTCAGCTAACAGTTCCAGTGGCTGTAAATCAAGCCTGGAAATCCATCATCATCCAGGGAATGTCCAAAACGGTAGACAAGAGTGTCATTTTAATGTGCTTTCATGCTGTTTGTGACTGTATAAGTAGTTTATGCCCAGAAGAGTTACTTTAATAGGAAAGACTTGAGCTGAGGTTTCACAAGATGAAGCATCCAGACATTTTAAGATATTCATGCCCTACTGCTCACTCCTACCTCGTGCTGTGTGTCATTGCTCTTCTGCGAAAAGCTGGAAAGAGGGTGCATAAGGATGAGGTCAGGAACAGGGTCTGGAGGGAGGGTGAGAGATGGAAGAACAGGGCAAGAATATTTCAAAAGAGCGTTGCAACGCATGGCTTTGTCATGCAAAACCGCAGTCCGAAGTAACCTCATTTCTAAATAGGCTGGAGTCTGGTGGTTGGTACAGGTACCTGACAGCTAAGATGCTCTTGCTGAACTCTACTCTGCAATTTCAATCAGGAAAAGTTCTGCCCTCTCAGATAAACCCTTTAATGGAGTGAAATTGGATGGGGAATGTATTGTGTTTGCAGAGATTTCTGGTTCTGAGGCATCTCAAGGATTGCTGGAGTTACCGAGCGCCTCTGCTGAGGCAGTCAATAGCCTTGCTTTTCTACAGCAGCAAAGATGCCGAAATGTGCACAACTCGGGTACAGAGTGATATTAAAATCCTGGGGGAAGGCCAGGCTGGGCAAGCCCACACCACACAGTACGTCAGCCTGGCCATGTGCCTTACCAGAGACCGATTCAGCTCTGGTGCAAATGTGACGGTGCTCGGTGATGGAGGGGCACCCTGTCCTGTGTCTCTCCTGTCTCTGTCCAGGACATGCTGCACCCAGGCTGTGTGACTGGTCTCTGCGTGCACAGTGACAGCTGCTGGGACTAGGCTGCCAGTCACCTAATTACCCAGCCATGTCACTAAGCCTTCATTTCTCCACCCAGAGAACACCTCCAGGCAGTATTAATGGAACTAAAAATATAAATATATATTATACGTTTCCTTCCTACCCAGCCGCTAACACCACGCCTGCTTGCCCAGACTTCACATCACAAGAAGTGATGAGACAAGAACAAAATGGTTTAGAGCCACAAGGGTCCCAGCTTTCAGGTTTGCTTGGCCTTGGTGGAATCCAGGGGGTCACTGATGGCTGATGTTGTCACACCTCAAGCTGCAGCCCTTTGTTCACATATGCTCTCCTCTGCTAAGATGATGCTGTTGCATGAGATAAATTTGACAGTTCTAGAAGAAAAGCAGATTTGCCTCCAAAATCATAATCTCTTCCTAATTTCCTCATTAATTAGAGAACAGCTCACAGGCTCAGAAGGGAACAATAGAGTCTCTCTAAGGCGATAACTTTACAACTTGCTGTACCCATGCAACCACTTGTTTTGCTATCATGGTATGCATTTTATCTTGCCATGAGCTGGAAGCTTTAATTATGATCTTGCGTCTTCCATTGTTTGAGGCAAATGACTAAGTGACTTACACAGACAATTAGATTTGGATCTGTTGTAATTAATCTCTTTCCAAATGCAATATCCTATTAGACACACCAGGTCTTTTTCAGGGGGGTATGAAGGTAGATGAGGAAGGGAGAGTTACCTTTGAGATACTATTTCAGGGACTGAAAAGCTGCATAATTAATTGTCATTGCCTAATCTTCTTTGGTGGTCACCAGCTACCTTGCCTGCTCCTCCTGCACTTAAATACATCCAGATAAAGCTAGAACTGCAAGAATCACAGAAAGTATATGAGAAGCATAACTCCAAGACACTGTTTTGTGAAAATACATTTACCAGCCGCTTTGCAGGAGTTGGAGAATATCAGATTCTGTGGTGGATTGCTCTGATCAGGAAGTAGTTGTATTTGGAGAGAGAGGAGAGTGCCTGGCCATTCATTTGCTTTGAGCTTGCCATATTGGCTTTAAGAACTCATGACCTGTCAGTGCAGTGATGCATTCATATACTTCCATATCACATTGCCTTTGCATTGAAGAGATTGTTAACCAACCCATTACGCCAAAATGGAATATTACCTCTAAAACCAGAAAAAAACTCTGATTTTTCTTCTGCAATCATTCCTACGAATGCATGTTTTTCTTTCTTAACTCACAGCTTAGTGTTGTATTTCTTGACCCCTTGGTGGTCTTTGTGGACAATTAAATTTTTGTCATAGCCCATGAGACTAACCTCAACTACGTGACCAATAATGACAATTAAGATCATAACAATTAAGCATAACATTTAAGACCATATGCACCATAAAGCATACACGTCCATCAACACTTTCTAAAGCAGTTTCTGCGGTTTAACAAAGCAAAAGGTCATTACAAAATAATAACATTTGTGGATAGCAATGGGGCCAGCTGTTTTGCAGTGTCCATTCAATTTGTATTCACACCTAGCATAAAGAGCATTTTAGATGTGATCAGAAGTTGGTATAAGAGACTCCGGAGCTATGTTTTGCAAATAAATAATTTAGCATAAATAAATTGCATAACAGACAATAAAAAAGACCTCTGTTTGCTTTGTATATGGGGATAGTGCGATACTAATACATTACTTAGTGCTGAGACTTCCAAGCATGAGAGATACACAACACAACTATGAGGGCATCTGTCAGTGCACGTTGTGATGTGCCAAGTCTGAATTATCTGCTACCCTGAAATAAATGGAGCGCTTTAGTCTCAATTAGAGAAAACTAAAGGGAAACACAATAACAGTCTTCAAAACACTTCAAAGCTTCCTAATAAAAGGAAAAGAATAAATTATTCTCCAGGTCGACTGGTGAAAAGATTAAGCATAACAGGTTTACACTGGAAATTCAGGAGATGGGGCAAGAATAATTTCCTAACAACACAAGTGGCCCAGCACTGGAATAGGTCATGTGGGGAGATGACAAGCTCTTTCTGACTGATGGTTTTTGAGAAGCGTTTCAGCAAATTTCTGTCAGAAGTGGTTCAGACACAATATTTCCTGCTGCGAAATGCCAGGGGACCACTGGAAAGACATCCCAGGCAGGCAGAACTCAGCCTGGCCCTGCTACAGGGTCAAAACCCATGCAGCAAATTATTGCCAGCCTCCTCCTCCTCTCAGCAGTGCTGGGGCAGTTCCCCCATGTCCCATCCAGGAGTGGCAGAAGAAGCACAAGCAAAAGTGTCCCCTGTCTGTAAACTACTCTGAAAGGCTCTGCTGTCCATCAAGCAGTCTTGACAAATGTTGGAGAGATTTAGCTGCTGGAATCTGAAATAACTCTCCCCTTCCCACCCAAAACTAACATATACTTAATGAATTATGAAAAGAAGTAAAAATCAATTTTCCTTGCCAGCTACTGATGCACTAAATGATTGCTTCCATTTTTAAATTGTTTATAATTAGTCTTCCTTATTTATGTTATCTATTAATCTAAAGATGGCACATCTTGTTATCCCTGTGTTATTAAATCATGATAACGAGAGTTGAAACACTGACAGCCTACTTCTTTTCAAGAACCATCTCCAAGATGGAGGCACATGTGATTTTCCTAAAGCTGGAAAAAAATTCCCACATCAGATTAGAACTTATTTTAGTTACTATGTGTTAGCTAACATGGTACTGCACACAGCAAAAGGCCAAAGTATTTCTGATAGGTGTCTCTAGAAATACAGTTTTCAAAAATACCTTATAGCCAGTGTATCACAAAAAAAAATAGTTTGGGTGCTCTTCTGAATCTCATTAAACACCAGCCTGGATCTTTGACTATCTTTGCAAATTTTGTCTGTATTCTTAGGGTCTACAGCATCTGTTTCCCGCACTCAAATAATTTAAGAATAACGTATTTTATTCTCTTTACTTATGTCACGAAACCTTGGAGATGTGTAAATATTTTCAAACTTTGAGAGGTATATTTGCAAATAAAAATTGATAGAAAACTTAGACTGTTCTAAATGTAATATAACATAACATAACATAACATAACAAACATAAAAAACATAACACAGTGTCTGGAAATTTGTGACCTACATAAACTTACTTTATGAAGCTTAATGTACTAATGAAAATGTTTAATAGAGCCAATTTTCATTTCTAGTTGAGAAACCAAAAATGCCCTTTAATCTTAGGAAAATAACCATTCATTTTATACTACTTTGATCACTTATTTTTATAAATTCCCTTTATAGATGCAGGTGAACAGCTTCAGAATAAGAACCCTTGGGAATTTTAAAATAACTTCACGAAAGACCTTTCCTTGTAACAAGAAGCATTTAAGTTTCTGGGCCGGATCTCTTGCTCTGCTAAGTATTCCAGCAATTTAGAAAGACACTTCAAGCATGCAAAGAAGGAAAAGTGTTCTCATAAATATAAGGTTTGAATGATTCTATAGAACAAGGAGTTTGGATTCTCTTCCTATCTGGAACTACTTGAAGACATCTCAACTACCTAGTGTCCTGGTTTGAGATAAAAAAGAACCAATTTGGTTCAGTAACTTTACTTCTTAGCTAAGCCTCTCCTAACTACTGAAATTAGTTGCTGCTTTGCAGCACTTTAAGCTGAAACTAAAAATATTTTGCAACATATTGTGGTGGGTTGACCTTGGCTGGCCACCATGTACCCACCAAGCTGCCCTATCACTCCCCCTTCTCAGCAGGATGGGGGGAGAAAATAAGATGAAAAACTCATGGGTCAAGATGAAGGTAGTTTAATAAAAGAAAAGCAAAGACTAGTGCAGAAACAGAGGAAAACAAAAAGATTTATTCTCTACTTCCCATCAGTAGGACATGTCCAAACACTTCCTGGGAAGCAAGGCCCCAGTACACGTAGCGGTTGCATCAGAGGACAAACTTCTTAATAACGAATGTCCCCCTCCTCCTCCTTTCTCTTAGCTTTTATTGTGGAGCACAGCGTCACACAGCATGGAGTATCTCTTTAGTCAGTTTGGTTCAGCTGTCCTGGCTGTTTCCTCTTCCAACCTCTTGCCCACCCCCAGCCCACTGGCTTTTGGGGTGGGGTAGGAGAGGCAGCCTCAATGCTCCCACAGGGAGCACTGCTCAGCAGAAGACAACACACTGGTGTCTCATCAACTCCGTTATAGCTACAAATAGAAAGCACAGCACTATGAGGGCTGCTATAAGAAAGGTTAACTCCATCCCAGCTAGACCCAGGTACACATACTCAAAACATTCCCAGGAATTCCCTCTTCAAAAATGGCTGGAATTTCATCCATGGCTAAAGCATACAACTAGGGAAACATTATCTCCTTAGTCCCTCAAATATAGCAAGTGGCTATTCCAAATTAGGAAATTAGTATTTCCTTAATTCTTTTGTTGTTCTTGTTATTTTAATCCAGATTTATATAAATGCCTTATTTATACTTTAGTCTTTTTGCCCTCAACTTTATAGACAGAGAGCAGACTGCAGCTTTTGTATATCTAGAAGTACATTCCCAGTGCTATACATACCCTTCTGCTCCAGTTAGAAGGTAACTTGGGGTCTTTGCTTATTTACTGAAATGTGGGTTGGGATAAATTTACCTATTTTCATCTCAAAAAGGGCGTCCCAGGGCTGGCAGAAGTATGATCAGACCTTTCTGGTTTAAGGTTCTTTAACCCTCAGAGAACAGAAAAAAAATCACCTTCAGCGATTTTTAGCTGCTCTGAGATGTCCATCTTCCTTTGCTGCCACTTCCATGTTTGTTTCCAGGAACATGAGTTGTGCGTTAAGTGTGACCTATCAAGTTTTTCTGTTCAATAAAAGCAGCAAAGCATACTTTTTGGAGCCTACTTGTTCTGTGTAGACTTGAATGAGGTGCTGGCATCTGAATTGCCTGAACACAGTGAATAGGTGGTCATTCTGTACGCATCTAGTTACTACCCAAACCCATTAACTCCACAAAACTGGTTCCTTGCCAGTTTGTCAGCCCCCCAGAAAGATGTGCACACCATGACGCAAAATCAAGGCTCCTGAATCTAAGCTTGTCCCTTCCTCAGTCCAGAAATGTCAAATGCTCTACTTTCTGAGCAACTGTGGACATTCAATACATCGAGAGATTACAGAAGTGCAAGTTACGAGAAGCTACTTTGGCATCTCTGACAAGCTCTGCTCCTGACATTACATGTCAGCAGCAGCTGAAGAGGAAGACAAAAAGCATTGCAGTCTTATGTGAATTTGTCTGAGTAAGGAATGTAAAAAAATGCAAAGGACCTTAATTCCTGAGTTTCTTCTGAAAAACTTCCCTTCTTTCTGTAAAACTGGCTGATAGAAAACATCAGGTGCTGTCCAATAGATCACCGTTTCTGCAAGCTGAGGCATACCAGTGTGGTATTATATGAAAACAAGCAATTTTTCCCCAGAAGGTTATAGAAAATGTAATTGGCTCCAAGGTCACCAAAGGAAAGGGCTACCCTTGGCTGCCCTACCTCCGAGCTGGCACCTGAACCTCCAGGAGGGGAGATGCACTCAAGGCCCTGCTGCTGCGTTTCATGTGCACCGTCCAGCAGTGCCACAGAGAGACTGCACACAGACAGACAGAAGGAGTCCTTTCCTAAACACCAAACATATAAGCCAAAACTGAACTTCTGCCTGCCACCCCTTTCCTAGCTGCTCACTGCTGTATTTCATAGGTACTCATCTGCTAAGCTAAATGCTGTATTCCGTCTATGCTTTGTCTTGACAAGTGTCATCCCAGTAAGCAGTATCTCTATTTCAGGAGTGGAGCGGTTTTTCACCATTTTAATTGCTGTCTTAGGTCCTGCTCCTGAAAAGAACCTCACACATTCCCAGGCTTCTCATCGTCTGGGAGGACAGGCACTGTGATGGAAATACTTGAACAGAGGGTTTATCATACTTCACAATGAGAGTGCTGAGGCACAGGAACAAGTTTCCCAGGGAAGCTGTGTGCGCCCCATCCCCAGAGGTGTTCAAGGCCAGGCTGAATGGGGCTTTGAGCAACCTGGTTTAGTGGAAGGTGTCCCTGCTTAAGGCAGGGGGGTTGGAACTAGATGCTCTTTAAGGTCCCTTCCAACCTAAACCGTTCTATGATTCTATGATTCTATACAAGTAATGAACACAGCCATCATTCTCCCTGGGGACATGAAATACAAGACAACTCTCCAGATCGAGGCACAGTGCACCAAGCACATTAGGGATTGTGGCCAGCATTTTCAGAATTGCCTGTGGAAGGGTGTTCATGAGTGAGCAGCAGTGAAAGGAGCCGTAACAGGACTCCAAACTGCAGTGGCTCCTCTGCACCAGCCTCTCACGTACAAGTTTTACGTCATGTTCAGGATGCTGTGAAGTAGTCTAGCTTAACCCACTTCCAAAATAGCTTTTAAAGATCTAGGATTCAGGATGTTATGCTCTTCAGTCTTGAGATAGTAAAGCATATGAAAATTTTGTCAACATGTGACTGAGGACGATATCGTGCTCACAGAACAGCAAGTGTTCAGTGAAGCATTGAGTTTAAACACAATCAAAGCAACTTCAGTCACAGAGCAACTGCTCAGTCAGCCTGATTCAATTGCAAATGTCCTGGCAATATCAGGATGCTAAATGCAGAGAGCAATGAGCCATTCAGTTCTCTGTAAATGATCCCTTTACAGCAATAAAGAAATGAGGATCGATAGGGGACTATCGGTAATTATTCATTTATTTATTTCATTTTTAATAAAGTCAATTCATTCAGGACCATTAGGTTACATATCCAACCAACTCTAAAATCATATCAGCTTCTTACAATGTCCTCCATTTTTTTCTATTGCTTTTAACAAGCTTTTACATCTCTTTTTACATATAGCTGTAAAAGCCTCCCAAGGGAATTTCTTCCTCTAAGTTCAGATATTACCCATTGTAATGAAGTTCCAGTCCTATCTCAGGTGTTAGGATAGTACAAATAACTATAAGAATAATAAACCAAATTTCTTGCTTCTGTAACAGCATTAATTTAAAAGTGTTCAGCAGCAGATAATCTGGGATAATAATTCCCTTCAAGTGTTACCAGATAAAACCACTAGACAAAAGCTGCCACAATAGCAGCAGATTCACTGTCAGAATATACAGGAGTAAAACTATTCTTCTTTATATCAGCACAGAGAGAGCGATCCACTTTGAATCATCATTAGGCTAGCTGTTTTTTGGAAACCAGTCATAGGTTTTTGATAACATGGTACTTGTTGAGATAACCCAAACAGAAGATGCTCAGTGGAACTTCTTCATGAAAAGTAGACGGAGGACATACCTGAGAAAGGTCACTGATCTTCACATCAGGCATGTTCATGTGGGGTGTGATTTTTTTTTTTTAGTTGGGCTTTAGAAACTGATGTAGTAAACAGCAGGGATGAAGACATAATACATGTTTTGGATCTGATTGAATTCAGTCTTTGGATACAATCTATCCAATTCTATTAAAATCAGTGGAATTTATCCAAAAGGATTTTGCACGACCAGCCTTGCCAGAAGGCATTTCATCTTACACTTAAGTTGAATTTGGCATATGATTTTGCCAATGTTGCCTTTGGCTTCTGCTTACTTTCCTGTATGCTCCGATACTCCGATACTCTTTACTAACCATCTGCACAACAGTCCAGCCTCAGAAGCATTCGGGGCACGTGCTTTACTTTGTAGGTGGTGACTCAGTGTAAAGATACAGGCTGCTCCTGGAGAAACTGTCAAAAATGCTTTTGCTAACACAGATGCCTATACACTGAAAGTTTAAGTCACATTGTTTCTTCTGACCCAAATCACTACATCTGGGAATTTTTCCTGGCAAATTTGAAGAGGCTTTGTACACAGCTATGCATGGCTATAATTATTCACATTTTTGTACTGGTTTTAGGAGTATTTTAACAAATATTTTGTATAGGAAAGCTCAGTCATGAAAAGATCTTTTGCAGGGTTAATTCCACCCTGCCATGAACCCACTGACTAAAGTGTGTTTATGCCAAAGATGATTATGTACATTTTTTTACTTTAAATTAAATACAGATGATAATTACAATGAATCACTGCAAAATGGCTGTATAATTTGAAAATGTAATTAAGTGAAAAGTGTATTAGCTTTCAAAAAACATTTAGATGGCTCTAAGTGTGCTGCCGTGGCATAGATTATTGCGTTCCTGTGACCATGACTGATATTAAGGACCATGTTTTAATGACGTTCTAATGATTCATCATTGAGGACATTCTGATGACTCGATATTCTGGCAGATGAAGTGGATTTACAGAAAGATGTCATTTGGGGGAAAAGCCGTCAATAAATCTGAATAAAACTGCAAAAAGCTTCAGAAAGATAGATGACTGTCATCATTTTTATATGTGTTTTGCTTTGTAATTGCTTTTTCACTGGCATTGCAAGTTTAAATCTGCAAAAATAGGATTCTGCTTCTCATGGGGAATCAAAGCCTAGGGAGGGAAATGCCCTGTACCCAAACACACAGAGTGTATTATCCTCTGTGGCTCCTGATGGGGGATTTCAAAAAGGCATGCCCATGTACTTTCTCACAGCCACGTGTCCCTGGCACTCATCCACCCCAGGCAGTGGGCTGAGGAGCACCTTGAAAGTGAGGGAGCCATGAAAAGAGAAGGGGAAGTGTGTCCCCAGGCAGGAGGAGAGGGAGCAGAGCTCTCTAGAGGGTGGGACTAAGCCAGTGACGCTGGGACAAGGATTTCATGTGGCTTAGTCTCCATCATGCTGCCAGTGGGCATCTGGGATGTCCAGTCGCTGCCCTGTCTCCCATCTATGTTTGTGGGGGTTTCACTGGCCAAGAACGTGCGATGACAAAACAGCCGGAAAGTGGAGAATCTGTTTTAGGGAGCAGCCTGCACCCCAAGGTGACCAGGGAAAAAAGACATCGTTTCTCATCGCCCTCAGCTTCAGACAGACATATGTGGGAATTAAGTGCACTGCTTAGACTCGTTACCCAAAGTTCCTCTCAGACTAAATGAAGAAAGTACCAAAGAAAACGTGGACATCTGTAGTGGAAGAGAAAATTGTCATCTAAATATCTTTGCTAAAATAATCAGGAGATGCATAATACAAGAGAGGCACTACCCAGTAGGTATTTATGTAGCTTCTTAGAGCCATGGATTGTAAAGAACAGACCACATTAAATGCAGTTAATACTGCTACTGCTTCCTCTACTCATACATTCAATAATGCAAACTGGTGGCTTATATATGCACCAGGAAACGCATGGCCCAAAGCTCACTACGTTCTCTCGACATAGATGTGCCTGCAGTTTGCCCATTTCACCTCAGAATTGTAAAGGTGCTGATAGCATCCTCCCTTCTGGGGTTTGGCTGCCAGGGCCAGCTCCCCACCACCGCAGCTGGGGCAACCCCATCCCTCAGGGAATGCAAGGGGCTCCCAGCCAGCCTGTGGGACAAAAGAGATCCAAGCAGGAAGCACATGGTCCTTTGCTTTGGGCACAGTGCAGGTTGTCAATGCCTAATTGGTGCTGGTCATCAACATTCGGGCATCTGTGTCAGTGGCCAGATTTGGTAGACAGTTAAATATAGATACCCTGCTATCACATCCTTTGCAGTTTTTTTAAATATGAACTGGCTGTGAAACTTTTGTGGACTCCAAGGCACCACAATGCTTCTCTCTTCTGACTGGCAAGCAAAGGCCACTGGATGCTGGTTCAAACCCAGGAGCTGTGGAGCATCTCTTCAGGTAACCACCTTGTTTCAAAAGTATTCCAAGGGAAGATGGAGTTATTGCAATCTCTCATAAATTGCTCCAGCAGATCTTTGCTCTGACTATGGGGAAAAAAAAAAAAAACTGCTCATTGTCCTGACTTTTAATTTTGTCATCTGTCAGCTAGTGGATGTTGGTGTTCCACTGTCCTGCTGGTTTGAAGAGCCCTCTGTTACAATAGCTTTTCCCCACATAGATGTTCACAGACAAATAATTCTTTAACCATTCCTTTGGTATGCTCAACAGACTCACCTCCTCAAACCATTCATTCTTAGGCTTTCTTCTCTGATTCTTTCAATGTTTTAGTAAGTCTTTCCTGAACACCACAGGTTTTCAACAACTTTCTTGAATCATTAGCACAAAAACTGTCTTCCATTGTATTCACATTAATATCAAATAGGTAATAGAGTCACTTTGTTGTTATTCAACATTTCCTTTAGCGCATGCCCAATGATCCCATTAGCACTTTGACCACAGTGCTGTCTGGGAAACTCAGGTCCAGGTGAGGATCTGTGATGAGTCTCCTATCTCCTTCAGGGGCACAGCTTCCCAGGGCAGATTAGCCCATTCTGTCATTACAGCTTCTCATCTTTGTTCCCAGACACACAATTTCTCACTGGACTGGACTGACTTTTCTGCATTACTTTTGTGCTCCAAGGTCTGCATGTGCCCTAGGTGACCTGATGGCTGAAACTAGCAATGAACCCCCGGAGCACTTCAGAGCATGTGGTTGGAGTGCACGCCCTGGCCATCTACGTGGCTTCATGTCAAAGTAAGACTCAAGTAAACTTCAAGACACTTTCTGCCTTCTTACTCCTCCATCCTCCCTTGCTTAAGGTTGGGTGGGAGCCCAAAACAGAACTGCAGGGCAGGCAGGAGTTCCTGAGCACAAGGTCTGCAAGCTGGACAGTGAGAAGACAGTGAATGAGGACTGGGGAAACCGGACAAGGACTTGCTCCCTTCATTGTCTATCAACCATGTGTTGTACAGTGTGTTCATATACGGTGTCTTCTTTTAACACTGGAAGGGGAGACAAAAGTGACAAAATCCTGCCTCATAACTGATTGAAAAAAGCAGCCATATTTTCCACAGAAGATGAGTACAATAGGATCTGAGAGTACCACAGGTAGGAGATGATACAGAGAAGACAGACTTTGTGTTCGCTTTCCCTACCATTTGAGTACAAAAAGTTATTCTGAGTAGGTAAACTTTCTGCCGAGGTTGTGCACAAAATCACTCAAACTGCATCTGGCCCAAGGTTGCAGGTGGCAGATCATCTTGGGCTACTTTCAAACTTGCACCTAGATCTACTTTTTATAATTGCAAGTTCTTAAGTCAGCTACCTCTGTGAGCAACTCTCACAGCTTTCCTCAGTCATTGGTTTGTACCACAACATCTTTGACAAATAAGAGAAACCTTTCCCTTTTTCTTTGTTGTATGCATAAAACAGAAAATATCATATGTGTTTGTCCTCCATCCACCCTGACTGTCTCTTTTTTCACTACTCAATGATACAATAGATTCAAAATGACAGATTGTTCAGGACTCAGCCCTCCATCAACTTTTGCCACACTATTGATCTTCCTTGTACAAGCTGTAATGTGTAGAGGCTCTGTGGATGAATGATGCTACCAGAATTTTTTCTTATACTGTTGGTATCAACATTTTAAAATTTATGTCATTTGGTTTCCTGTGTCACTGCATTGCTAAAAGCAATTCTCCATCCCTAACAATGTTTTCCTGAAGAGCCCTGATTCAGCTGTTCTAGTGTGAACCTTTTTTTTACTCCTTTAAAAAGCTTTTAGACTCTTCAGGAAAGTCAAAAAAACACTCAATATAACTGCCCTCTTCCTTTTAAAAAGCATTTGTGGTGGACTAATATATTGCCTCAAACATGCTAATTACATCTGGTAATGGCTGGGTATTGCATTACCGGACAGGTGCAGTAAACTCAACAGCAGCACTCAACTTGTTGTGTTCCATCATGTTAATGAAAGCAATAAATCAATGACATGTTCCAAACCTTGACTTGCCCCACAAAAGAGAAACACTAACAAAATTTAGCACATCTAGCTTAGAATTTCTCACAGATGGATAGCTCTCTTTTCACCCTGGAAAGGTTTAAATTCTCCTTTCAGCATAAGGGCAATCCTCCAAGATGCTGAGCATGCAATGGATCTGAATGTACCCTTTTTGGGGGGGACTGTATTAACTTTGGAACAGGTACACTATTCAGATTAATGATATGAAGAGCAGAGTGCTGAGATGAATTATATGAGGAACAGAGGGCTATGGAAGATAATTTTACAGAGATGACAGAAAATCAGGAAACTTCAATTCAGAAAGCCAGGTAAGTCTGTTTTCCCTGTTACAGTACAAACACGCAGAAAAAATCAGTCTCTACAGCCAAACAAGTGGTATGGAAGGACTTAAAAACATTGCCAGCTCGTAGTTTGGAGAAAGAAGGTAAAGTTAAGGCTAGGTTTGAAAGATCAAAGACTTAAATGACTTCCACTGGAGCTGAACTTCATTTGCCTAAAGGGTGAATTTTCAACGTTGTGCAGTTGAAGTCATTGATGACACATATCTCTATTATCTATGGTGTGTACAGCTTAGTTTGCATGTACTGAACAGATATTTCTCTTCTGCAGTTTTAGTATTCCCCCTTAAGTGTTGCAGGGCATATGGACATCCATTTTATAAAGCAAAAGGTCGGAAACAGCTACTAGTAATACCCAAACACCGCTAACAACTAGATTTGCCACTCTGATAAAGGCCAACATAAGACCAACGTAGATTTTTAGTGTTAAATCTGGCCAGTATGCTAGACAATTCTAAGATTCTATGTTAATGCCTTCAAGGCAGTGACACATAGATACTGAAGGGCTGCGGCATTAGCCTACCATAGGCTGGCATGAAAAGTATGAGAGTAACCAAATGAGAGTAACCAAAGATCCACATTTCGTTTGTGCAAGGATCTGAGCACCTCTTACAATTAGTGCAGAAAGACTGAAGATGTTCCAGTTCTCTGGTCAGGACTGTTTTCATTTCAATGGACCCTCTGCATCTATCTGCAAGGAGCCTGCTTATGCAGAATTTATGGAAATGAAGTGTATTCCTTGCTAAGGGCTAAAGAGAGGTAGTGTATCCTCCCTTTAGACTGCTTACCAATTTCTTTCCATACACTTTCCAGTGTTTGTTTAAATATATATGTCTATCTCCTGACTTATAAGATAATAAGAAGAGAGATTCTGTACTTGATCATACTCTCAGTGCTGTCTCTGAAAACCTTGTGAATTTTGCAGATTATCATATCAGATTAAGCACTGAAGACTGTCTCTGGTTTTCTGCCGAGCTGTTTTTGTCACTCACCCTGGGCATCTGACCTCTAGGTGCCCAGGTATGGGGCTCCACTTAATAATCTGGATGTTGTAAGAAATAACAAAGGAGAATGACAGTATTGTTAATATATAGGGCATTTGGGCTGGAAGACTGAGCGCTCTGCACTGCTGTACGAGTATTTGGTCTTCAGGAATACTTAATGATTTGGAGATCATAAGGAAGGAGACAAACAATGCAATATGCAGAAACCTGTTTTGGAAATGATGGAAATTCACACAGGGGATCAGTGATAAGGAGGAAAGGGGAAGGTGGGTGGGATGTAGGAAGGGAGGGAGGAAAGAAGAATAGAAGAGAGGGAGGAAAGGAAGAAGAAATGTTGTCATTCTTTTCAGTGCTTGGTCTTGCATTTCTTGAAATAACTGAAAATTTTGTGATTGCCTTAAGAAGTAACAGGAAAAAAATATTTTGTATGCTCACCTGCAGGTACTAATATCCCTCTCCTCATAAAATAAAATAAAAAGCAGCCCAGATATCTCCCAGGTGCCAGTACTCAGGGATTTTTTCCTATGCAAATAAGGCTTCCTCAAGCACTGCCTGTATCTTGTCTCCTGTCTGTAGCAGAAAGCAGCGTATAGACTGCAAAGACGTTAGTTCACACTGAGACTGATAATCACAGAGCTCTCTTTCCCCTCAGGATGCTCCATGTCCAGTGCCAGGTTTCACATGTGTCTAGAGCATGTGATCGCAGTCTTAATTCGGGTCCCTGCTCCCTGTGCCATGTACACTTGTTTGGTGGCCTGGAGGGGCTGGTGCCAGGCCCAAGGAAGCAGCAAAGCACCTGAGGCGGTGAAAGGTGGGCCGCTAACAACAGCTCTACAGTCAAATAGGACTTATGAGGTGGGACACTTCACAGCATGCCGCAGCCTCTTGTACTGCTCATCCTCTTTCACTTGGCCCAGTGTTTCAGGCATCTCCCCTGCCTATGCCTCCTCTCAGGAGGATGGTTTGCACAGCTTCATTTTGGCATCAAGACATACTTGTCACTTCACTGGCTAATCTAAATAAATGAATGTGCTCCTCTTCATTCCATTCAGCTTTTTCTTCTCATTAGGGGTTTTATACAGTAGGCAAAGGCAAAGACTTGAGCTAGCGTACCCTAGGAGTTCAGCTGCAGCAGTCTCAGCTAGAAAACTTGGAGTGTCTTCAAAGTCATCCAAGGAATTAGCACTCCTACTTCTTTCACTTCAGACACACTGTAGGTACCAAATAGTTCCAGCTGTAGGTAAGGTCACTGCCATTTGTTTATTTTAGTCTCCAAATACTGCAGAACACTCTTTTTTGCTGTATGTCACACTACTGCTTCTTGCTGCCCAAGTCTTTTTCAGATCCATAGATCCATTTTACGCCACCTATGCATGAGACAGGTCGTGTACTGATTGTGGATAACTGTCTTTTCAGAAGCAGAGGCGTTGCTTGCTGCCATTGAGATCTTTGTCTCACCATGATTAATTACTGTGAAATGCCCACAGAGATTTAAAGTCATGATTAATTACTGCAAAATGCACAGAGACCTTAAAGACTAAATTCTACTACTAGCTAAGTTTACCCAAGAGTTCCTGTACATCCTGCATCTGGGGACACTTCTGCAACATGCAGTCAGCTGATAAAACTCCCATGGAACACATGGTTAATTGTCAGGGAAAGGCTCAACAAAAATAGCTAGTGTTAAGTTCTGTGTCAATATTCATAGATATTAAATCACAGAATCATAGAATTGTCTAGGTTGGAAGGGACCTTCAAGATCATTGAGTCCAACCATCAACATAACACTGCCAAAACCACCACTAAACCATGTCCCCAAGCACCACGTCTACCTATCTTTTAAACACCTCCAGAGATGGTGATTCAACCGCTCCCTTGGGCAGCCTGATCCAATGCTTGATAATCCTTTTGGTGAAGAAATTTTGCCTGATATCCAATCTAAATCTCCTCTGGTGCAACCTGAGGCCATTTCCTCTTGTCCTACCGCATGTTACCTGGGAGAAGAGACCAATGCCCACTTCTCTCCAACCTCCTTTCAGGTAGCTGTAGAAAGGGATAAGGCCTCCTCTGGGTCTCCTTTTCTGCAGACTAAACAACGCCAGTTCCCTCAGCCACTCCTCATAAGACTTGTCCTCCAGATCCCTCACTAGCTGCGTTGTCCTTCTCTGGACATGCTCCAGCACCTCAGTGTCTTTCTTGTAGTGAGGGGCCCAGAACTGAACACAGTAATCAAGGTGCAGCCTCACCAGTGCCGAGTACAGGGGAACGATCCCTTCCCGAGTCCTGCTCACCACACTATTCCTGATACAGGCCAGGATGCTGTTGGCCTTCTTGGCCACCTGGGCACACTGCTGGCTCATATTCAGCCAGCTGTCGGCAAACACCCCCAGGTCCTTTTCTGCCAAGCAGCTTTCCAGCCATTCCTCCCCAAGCCTGTAGCGCTGCATGGGGTTGTGACCCAAGTGCAGGACTCGGCACTTGGCCTTGTTGAACCTCATACAACTGGCCTCAGCCCATCGATCCAGCCTGTCCAGATCTCTCTGTAGGGTCATCCTACTCTCAAGAAGGTTGACACTCCTGCCCAACTTGGTGTTGTCTGCAAACTTACCAGGGATGCACTCGACCCCCTCATCCAGGTCATTGATAAAGATGTTAAACAGAACTGGCCCCAGCACCAAGCCCTGGGGAACACCACTTGTGACCAGCCACCAACTAGATTTCACTCCATTCACCACCACTATTTAGGCCTGGCCTTCCAGCCACTTATTACCGAGCGAAGAGTACACCCATCCAAGCCATGAGCAGCCAGTTTCTCCAGGAGAATGCTGTGGCAAATTGTGTCAAAGGCTTTACTGAAGTCCAGGTGAACAACATCTACACCTTCCCCTCATCCACTAAACAGATCACCTTGTCATGGAAGGAGATCAGGTTTGTCAAGCAGGACTTGCCTTTCATGAACCCATGCTGACTGAGCCTGATAAATGACTGAGGTATTAATAGGCTACTTCAACTGCTCCTTTGTTTTACCTGGAAGATACTAATTTATTTGCGAAGGAAAATATCCTTTAAAAGAAGCAATTATATCGTTGATGGTGCTTTTTTCTTGACTTGGCATGCTCAAAGGCTGTGTCTTTGAACAGTTCCCAAAAGGTTAATGTTCCTTCAGACTAAAAAGTACTAGATCACGTCTGTAGCATGCATTTCTTTCCTAGTTTTTTCAGTAAGAGGCTGAGAAGATTAATAAGCTCCAGTATTTTACTCTAAGCTTATTAGAGATCAAAATTTTAGTAGGTTTGAAATCGTCTTCTGAAATCCCACATTAAAAGAATGGCCAAGAGAAACTTACTCCCTTTTCTGGAAACTTTCCCAAAGATCTTTATCATTCAAATAAGACCCAGAGTCCAGACCATACTGCATCATGTGGCAGGGAGGGAAGGGTTAGTCAGTCCACCCTGACTTCTGCCACATTCAGTGTTTGTTGGCTTCATGATAGCCTCCTCCCTTCTGGCAGATGAGCGCTGATAAGCACACATGCTTCACCAGGTAGAAGCAATCTGCTTTTATGCTGGGAGAGATAAAATGGGGCAGAGGACATGGCAGTCCTCACTGTGACTGTTACCTGCACAAACAAACAAGCACAGAGCACCGCGGACTGTGTTGGCTTCTCCAACTGGTAAAATCTCATCAAGAGCACAGGCTCTTTGAATGAGAAAAAATGTATTATGCTAATCATTTCAATCCTTCTTCAATTATCCATGCAGAGCTTCGCTGCATTATTCAATATTTTTCAGTCTAATGCACTGAATTAAGTCCTTTTAAAAAGTTTTGTTCCTGTTCCATTTGAAATTCTTACTGAAATTTATCTTTGGGTTTTCTGGGAAAGTATTCCTTTCACCGTTTCCTTTTGTGAAGTGCAATCCATTTAACAGAGCTTTGCAATGTTTCTGTCCAGCATTTTGCAGTTAAAACCATAGAGGGAAATAAAGGTACTCTGAGCAGTGGGATTCCTTGTCAAGATAATTTACCCAGATTCACCAACTATATAAACTCAAGAACTGTAGAGACCTTTAAGTACACACACACACACTACATGTAAGGTCTACGTACAGAGTAACGGTACCCTTTAGCAGCAGATATATTATGCATGGGGATTTCATTCTACACAGAGGTTTGGTAGACACAGAAATTTTTTTCTTTTAGTAGACCTAAAAGACAAAGATCAAACAATCAGACCTGCTAAACTGAAACAAACATCCTCTTTCCTGTGCCTCCTCAGAGCTTTCCACTTCCTCCAGTTTTACATGCCTGGGTGAAGACAAGTTGCTGCAAGAACACTGTGAGCAATTTAATATGTATTCTTTTGGGATTATTATTCTTATTTTAATAGAGACAAAAAGAGGGGTGGATTCAAGTGTGAAAAAAGAACTTTCAAAATTTGACCAAGGAACATCCCCCTCTCTGCTGATGAGACATTTTCACCCATACAATGTTCTTCTTTTAGGAACAGCCATAGAAAAGGCTCCAGCCTAACCTAAGGATGAGATAACTCACAAGAGGGAAGCTGTAAATAATGTTGGAGGAGATTAATTTCATCTAAGAAGTGGGTCAAAGACCATGTGTACTCTCTCAAAAAAAATATCTACAAGCTGACAACACAGAGCTGAGCTGAGAGTAGAGTTAGAATTAACGAGGACACAAACTAAGACAAATAGAAGAATCAGGAAATCATTGTAATCTATAAATGCAAAGATGTGATCCAGTGACACATGAATTGTGTAGGAGTTCTTATATGTCCTTCTAATAAAGAGCTCCAGACTGTGCCAGCATGGGAAATTCAGTCTGTGTATCAGTGTCTTGGTGTACCTAGAAGGCTGGTCTTGCTCCTCTACTTTCAGTACCAGCCAGCCGTTTAAGTTGCAAATGCCCCTTTAAAATGCTCAGGCTGTGAAAAAACCCCACACAGCTTGGCATAATGAAGTGCAGCTATGAGGAACAGCTTTTTAATGGGAGAGTACAGATGTTCTATGCACAATGGCTATAGTTTAAATCGAAAAGTGCCATTGTTTGGCCATTGTTTAAAATTGTGATACCCCAAAGGAGACATTTCAGGACATGCACACTTGAGGACCACATACTTAAGGCAGAGCTAAATTATTCTCTCTGCTCTACTCTGACTGAGTGAAAAGAAAATGGGTTTCATGTACGTGGAAAGCAAAAGATGGAAAGTTATAGCGTAGCTGGGATAGGAGGGGAGAGCAGAAGGAGTGAAAGGCAAAGAACACGGACAGCAGGAGCCTCCCATCAGCAACTGCAAACTGATTTTTTTCCCCAAGGCTGGGACTACCGCAGTGGGTGGCAAGGCAGTGTCACCTGCCCGGGAGCCCACAGGATGGCAGTGTGCTGGTACTAGGACAGGAGGAAGAGGGAATGCGACACGAACTCCAAGAGCTTGTTCCACTCGGCAGAGGTGCCCAAGTCAGCCATGGCGTACCATTGCACAGATCCCCTCCAGCAAGTTCTCTTCTTCCACAATACCGTGGGCATCTTGAGCGACATTTAGGCTGCTGTCATAGCAGAGCAAAGGTCATCAGCAGCCACTGAATAGTGAGCACTCCCACTCCCTTTATTAGCCTTGCACTTCAGAGAAACCATTGTACGCACTTTGAGTTTGGGATGCTAGACTGGACGTCCCAGATGCGGTCATAACAGAACCTTGTATACATAACCTTGTATTTTATCAGTCAGTAAATAAAGGATACCGGCTGAATGCCCACAGCTCTTCTCTCAATACCTACCTTAACTTGGGCATTTCAGATTAGCTGTAGATGGCAGCCCTTCCCTCCCCCTTGGAGAAGCAATGACACCCTCTAGGTAGGGTATTTATAATGAGGGACAACTGCCAGTCAAACTCATTGTTGCTTAAAGTAGGAGACTTTGAAGACCTCTATAAAATTATGCTTCTGGGGATTTTACCTTCCAAGACAGCACTGGTCACTACTTCTGATTATACAGGTCAGTTATACAGCAGCTAATTATGTCCAGAATTGCAGAGCAGCCCCATGTGCTCCTCAAATCTGTTTCACCAGCACTTCTCCCCACTAACTATCCGATAGAAACAAGGGGATTCCATTTAATGAGCAACAAATCTGACTTTTCCATACACTTCACCACTATGGAAAAAATTGGGACAGAAAAAGCTGAAGAATGATGATAAGACGGTAAGACAACCACAGTGAAAAGAAATTCAGGCATGTTCTGATTGCTTAAAGACTGTCAGATTTATCCCATGGCAAATCATGGAGAAAGAATTGCCAATCAGAGCCACTTTCTTCTTAAGACAGCAGGGAAGAGGGGGACAATGGGTAGAACCGACAAGAGTTTTCACTGGCCAGGAAAAATACAGAAAGGAGCAAAAGAGTCCATTTAGCTCATATGCTTCAGGAGAATGCAGGTCTCCTTTTTTCCCCATTCTTTTGCTTATGTCTCTTTCTGCTCCCTCCTTTTTGCTACCTTACATAGCTGTCAGTTTGAGAGTGACAGAGTCAAGATGCTCTTCAAAAGAGTCAGTCCCACAGAAGGTGTGGGCAGTGGTCAAAAAGCCTTGGCTAAAGAAGAAATTCCCTGGCTCACACTCCTCAGATGCATACTTTCACCACTATGCATTATGGAAAAGTTATGTTTTTGGAGACAGAGGTATCTGCACGCTTCACAAAAATTAATCCTTAAAGCCTAGCATAAAATACAGTCACGGGTTTTTGTTGGTTTGTAAAGTTAGCTCATAAAGTTGTGTGCAATTGTTTTATAACATACATTAAATGAAACAGAAAATGAAGCATGGGTTCTTTTGGCAAAAAGAACATTATCATTGGCCTATAACAGAATTTCACTTTTAACCTTTTTTTCTGTGACTGTAATAGAAATCTGTTTCCACCTCTGCTATGATTCATGCATATATGTTGCTGGGAAGGACATTCACCTTGCTAAGCAGGAGGTTAGGCACTGGAAGAAAAGCAACTTTATGAGATTCATTAGCTGGGAGTGACTGGGAAGAGCACTGGGTAATACTATTTTGGCTTTGGAGTATGCATACATCATTGCATGTGTCCAGCTAAATTGTTCTTAGAAGCAAGTGGATGTGACACAATAAATAATACCATTCTGTTCTGTCCAAAACTATTTACACCTAAATGGTCTAAGAAGCACAAGCAGCAGGTAGAGTGCTGACTAACTTCTGCCATTAAGGTCACTGTGCCACACTCCTTCACACTCCACTTCAAACATTTCAGTGTTGTTAACTGCAGTAGGTTTGCCTAAGCTACGCGGCCACGCAGAATTTTGCATTTCTATTAAAAATCCCCTGTCAGGCAGAGATCTCGTTGAGGTTCGTTACTCTTTATTTATGTTTTTAAAACCCTGTAGCCACAGTAAATAGTTTATAGTCAGCTGTGAGAAGTAATATTGACCTCTAATCTGCATACACCAGTCTGCTCGGGTACGTTAAGTACCCAGTACTGTCCACCTTCTCTACTGCTTTGCCTTGCACACAGCTTACATCATCTGAGTACTGTAAGTTAACATTTATACATACAGCTCATAGCTTAGATATGCACACTAAGTCAGGGGTAGAAGGGAATAAGGTAAGGAAAAATAAAGATTGGAATAAGACACAAAGGCAAATGAGAGGGAGGAAGGACAATATGGTAGAGAGCAGCCCCAGGGGGCTAAAGGAGAAGAAAGGATGCTTCAGTCAATTCCCTTTGTATTACCCACACTCATTTATAACTTGAATGGATGAATAAAAGGAGTTTTTCTCTTCCAGCTATCCTGCTAGTTGTAACCTCTCCAAAATGGTTTCTCTGCTTCTCATCTCCCGCTGTATGAAGAAACTAAAGTTACATTCATTTTAAAATACTTCTTGGCTGAGTTCTTTAAGCTCCTCAGGTATGGGAGCAGAGAGTTAATCACTGTTTAACTTCCAAGTTGGTTTTGTCACTTGGTTTAAACGTCAACTCTCAGAAAGCCTAATCACGTAAATCCAAATCTGTGAGACACCAAGAACCATCCTTCATGCTTAATGCCCCCAGCTGCCTTTGTCTTCTGCAGGGGTTTAGGATGAGGTCATTAAAAGTAATCACCAAGAAGTCATGCCTGATTACTCTTTCAATTAGGGCTTGATCCCACAGGCAGTTATGTGCTGTAAGTGCAGAAACCAAAGGCTGGTGCTGAATACTCAGTGTTTGCTTAGCGCCCGGTCAGTGAAGCTCGATAACAGAGCAAGTAAAGGAGGAAAGAGAGGAAAAAAAAAACAATTGTCAATATAGCCAAATTTGTGCAGCCTCTGTGCTGAGTCCTGCAGAGGAGGGGGAGGTGGGCATGCCCAGCGTGAGCTGCTCGGGATGAGAGACGGTCACACCACTGAACATGAGCGAGGAATTTCAGATGCTGCCTGTGTGACAGAACTAGCAGGTCACTCAAACGGGACCATATTGGAGATGAATCCAGAATTACATAAGACCAGAACTAAGCAGGGGGACAGTATTTGCCAATATTCAGCAGCCAGTTGGCCAGGTCCATGCGCAAGGCAGCTTTTTTGCTGTTCCAGGAGGTCGTAGCCTGTGCTGGGGTGCAGCAGCGAAGTCCACCCTGCAGCAGCTCGGTACTGTGCTCCCGCACCCGCCATCCCAGACACTATCTTGATTCCTCACGGTTTGGCCTGGGAGGGTGAAACAAACACAAATGCCACCTGAGAAAATAATTTTTCTCCTCCACTGGTATTTTCACACTCGTTTTGCCTTCATTTTCTGTGTCAATCTAGCCAGCAGGTTTACGTAGGAACGTTTGCTGAAACAGCAAATGCTCAGGGAAGCTACAGACTGAGAACTTGTAGAAATTATTCAGTGCATAAGGAATAAATTAAAAGAAATCAGATAATTAACAAACAGAAAACAGACTCCAATGACTCATTCATCATCATCTCTCCCTAGCAGTTCTGACCTCAAAACAGTTTATGTCTGTTTCACACACATTAACTGAGTCTCTCACTACCTCCAGCGACCTTGCCACAGCTACCGTTATGTCCCTGAGGAGCTCTTCAACAGCCATCAGACCCCAATAGTCACTGTGGATAGGCAATGCAGGCCAGCTGCCCTGCAGGTCATGGTGGTGACAGCAGGACCAGCAGAGCATCACCAGCAAGGCCCATCCTCAAAACCCCCATGATGCCATCAGGGCCAGGCTGGGATGGTAATGGGGTCAGCCCAAACCCCGTGGCCACCACATCCATCAAGTCATGGAATCTCAATTTGTAGATTTCTCACAAACTCATTGAGAAACACAGCTAAAATTCATTTGTTCTACTTAGCTCAGCTGAAGACTTGGCTGGTGCGATCTTCTTGCTATTCCCAGGTGATTTAGACTTTGGAGGCTACTCACTGTTCTCCTTGGAGTCATGTGAGAAAAGCTGTCTTTGGTCAAAATAGTTTCAACATTGAATGAAGCGGAGTATCTCTGTCTACTTTAACTCAAAGTGAGCCATCAGTTAACCTCTTTCAGTGTCCCCAATAATATTGATTATATCTATACCACTTTACACCGCTGAAGAGGGAGTTCAGTTTCCCTTCAAACTCCAGTACTTCCTCTAGGAGTTAATGACTAATACGCCCATCACTCTCAGCTGTATAATTACCCTCTTTTTTCCACACTTCATGTCTATTCTGCTTTGGGAGACAATGTTTGTCTCTCAGAGCTGCCCTCAGTGGAGCATGCCATATGCCTTCCGACGCCTGCTCTGTCAGCTGCTGCCCTGCCCTTCTCTGCCTCCAAGAGCTTCTCCTGGGGATTTAATTTGCAAAACATAAGGAGAGCGGAAAGCTGCCAGCTGCCACTATGGTACTGGTAGGAGAGCCTTGATCTCTACAGGACCTTAGTACCTGAAGAAAAGCTCCAGGGAGGGTACACACGTACTTAATACGGGTCTTCAAACACCAGATATGGAAAGCCAAAAATAAACTGGGATTTAATTATTTTTTTCTCAGTATTGCTCTAATCCTTCCAAATGACTACTGGTGCCATCAAGCACAGAGACCAGTGGATATCTCCAGATAGTAATTTTTATCCCCCATTGACTCCTAACACTTCCACCTGCATGTCACACCGTAAGGAAGCAACTACTCCCCTCTGATAGGGTCAACATCTCCACTCCAGCTGCCCCGGTGATCTCTTTAGCCCATTGAAAATTGAATGGAAAATGAAGTGGCGTCACCTGGCAAGACAGAAAATAGCTCCAAAAATATTTACTGCTCTGGTGGCCACCAGTATCATCTAGAAAATCCTAAGCCCAGATTTCAGGGTAGATATCTAGATTTTCTCTGGAAAGGAAACTGGAGAAAGAATTACCAGTTTTCAGAAAGGCGTCATTCAGATGATCAGCTTTGGCAGGAGTTTTAGGTTGCAAACCACAGTGAGATGCAGATATTCCCCAGCCTCTCTGCTCAGTCTTATTGACTAACCAAGGAGAATCTAAACTCAGCACACTTGCTTTTCTGAATCCCATTTTTAGGTACCTAGCTTTATCATGTGTCATGGCAAGGTGCCCAGGCACCTGATGCAGGAAATGGAAGGCATCCAAGTAGGTGTCACCACATCTAAAAATCAAGGGTAGCCCTGCCCTGCCCTATCTGTTCTGGGAACCCCCCTGCCATTCCCTGCCCCTGGGGAGCCCCCAGCCCTGCTGCAACCTGGCACACTGTCTCAAAGTGCCGGCGTCCAAGAGCTGCTGTTGAGCCGTGGTCTTGCCTGTGTTGCACTGAGCAGCACGTACACACTGGACCTGCATTAGCCCACACCTCTCTATACGCTGATAAAAAATCGTGATGAATTATCCAGTCCATTTTGGCTCTGTGCAGAGCTATCAAGAGTCTCAATATGCAAATGGATCTTGTTTATCATATGATAGATACTGTGTAACACAGCACCTAAATTACACTGAGTTTGCAATACCATCTGGTTTCATCTTTCATTACATTAGGGGATCACTTTGTTATATTTGACCTGAAAATTGGTTCAGGAATAAAGCAGGGCCATGGATGCAGCTCGCAGTGGTAAAAATCTCTGCTCGCTCACATGAGACAAGTGGGTCTCAGGCATAAATCTCTTTTCTTCAGTTCTGGAAAACAGCAAGTACCAAGAAGGCCACTACCAAAATCTAGCATGATGCACAGGTTTACTTAGAAGCAGTCTCAGATGACACTGCCATAGAGGGCGACTTGCATTCAAATTTTCTCATGTGACAGAAAAAGGTTGGTAGGTGGTGGCTTGAGGAAGTAGGAAATGCCAGTGAAGGCTCAGAGGAATGGCCCACAGGTATTAAGTTACTCTTGGTTTGAAAGATCTTAAGACAAAGTAAAGAAAATATTTCCATTAACTTTTAGCAAGTTCCAAGTCTTCCTGTGACTTCAAAGAAATGATGGGCTAATATTATTTTTTTTTATTGGTGATGCAAAGAGGCTCAAGGAAGTTGACTATTTCTCCTTATTGTCCACATTTCACTCAATCAGCCAAAACACTTCCTTGAGCTCCTCTTGCAGACCAGCTCTCTGACTGTCTGATTAAACCACAGTATAGTGATTCATCATTGTCTGTCCATTCCCACTTTACTGTCTAATTAAAATGATTTTTATGCCCAAAGATAATTGCTTTCTTCTATTATTACTCTGAAATGTTAATATAATCTAGCTCACCAGTCTCTGTGTCTACCGCTAGAGACAATAAATAAATTAAACACGGAAAAATGAGGTTTAAATAACATTAGGATTGAGTCATAAAATTACAACAGCACGGAAATTCCAGCTAAGGCCACACAGAGTTGCCAAAGACATTTGCTGTACATATGGCTGGTTGTTTCTCAGAGTCCCAGAAAAGGTGATGCTATGCACCCTGGGCGCTTCATTAGCAACACATTACTGACCTTATAGAGTCAAATGAAACAGAAAATCATTTTACAGTGGCCATTATTTTTATAAGTCAGTATTTACTGACAGTTCTTATCCTGCAGCATCTGAAATATGTGGAACAGAAGATGTTGGCAAATGTTGGCTTTTTAGTGGAAACCTCCTGACTTAACTAACTCATTAGTTTATATTTTTTTTTAAAATGCTTTCATTTGTGGTCTGTCTTTGTCTAGTGACCCTTTGATAAAGGTAGTTGCACCGAATTACTGCCCTCAGAAGACAGAAATAGCAATCAAAAATAGAATTACTGCAAGTGAGCTATTTCTGTAAAGAGTAATCAAGTCAATATCAATATTGGATGTTTTGATTTTAAATACCCAGAATATTTTTTTTCCTCCTTATTGTTTTTAACTACCACCACCACCCCATATTCAATCTGTCATTATTGCCTAGTTTTCAGCACTTTTCCTTCATCTGCATTGCTTATTCTGGTCCTCCATCAGCCCCAAACGTGTGTGTAAGTGTACATGCGCATACGGGTATAAGCAACGCCAGTTTGATTGTAACTGACATTTGGGGTTGGTCAGATGCATCTCATCCAGCCTCAGAAAGCTACAGTGTGCAAATCATCAGGCCCAGATGAACAGCAAACTTCAAATTTATCCATACACTTTCAGCCTATTCCTAACCTGAAACTTTACTCTGTGCTTTTAGTGATAATTGTATTAGCTGCCTCATCTCAGCTGGTCTTTCTAGTAGAGCCTGGAGAAAAAAGGACAACAAACACATTGGCCTTTCCAGAGACATCTGCTGATAGCTCTCCATCCCTGCCGGACTGAACTGCAGAACCTTGTAATAACCAATATTATTATCACCTAAATTACTCGTCTCCTTCTAACCCTGATTCATGTTTTTGGGTCTTGTTGTAAATTTCTGTAACATAAAAATACTTCAGACTTTGCTCTACTTCTCATCCAAGCTGGTGCCACAAGCAGAAATTTCATTTAATGGTGAGAATGTTGAACTTAAAATCTCTTGAGATATCAGATTGTGGTGGTGCAGTCTCCACCACCACCACCTTAGGCCTCTCCGTACTTGGCGTGATGTCCTCCCCACCTGGGCCACATAAGAACACACTGGAACAGAATGCAACACAATGGTCTAACATGAAAGAAAGAAAAGGTGGAGAACAACAGACCAAGAACACAACAGTGTGCCCGGTCCCCATGGTCCTACTGTTTGAAGATAAAAACTGTAATCAATCACTCTTGACATCATATGGATCATGGCCACAGAGAGGGGCGTACCAGGACCACAAGTTCTAGCAAGTCCTGGGCTCACATAACCATGGAAAGTACCAAAATACTCTATTGTCCGATCTGGGCCGGAGTGGAGAAGTACCTGAGGAAAGTCAATTATCTCAGATCTTATAAGTAGCGATTCTAGCAAAGAGCCTTTGAGCTCTTCTGGGTCGC
This sequence comes from Ibidorhyncha struthersii, assembly GCA_013398815.1. Classification (NCBI taxonomy): domain Eukaryota; kingdom Metazoa; phylum Chordata; class Aves; order Charadriiformes; family Charadriidae; genus Ibidorhyncha; species Ibidorhyncha struthersii. The sequence goes on from VZSZ01011088.1 coordinate 249,070, forward strand.
AGCCAGCTGTGGCCAGTATCTCCCCTGAGTTGGAACGCCACTCAGGCTGACACCTCAAAGACTAGAAGGCCTGGGCGAGACAAGACCTTCTCAAGCCTCAGTTATCACCTGTTGAGGAATGCTGATATATTGTGAATATTTACTCTAACTTGAAAGGGAAGTTTTTACTATAGGCTAGCCTCTCTTTCATCCATCTCTCCACTTATAGGTTTATAATTAGCTTTATAAATGTGGATGCTCCTCCATTTGTCCATGCACATGTAGGAGTTAAAAGGGGTACCTGCCGGCTCACTAGACCCATGTGATATTAGGAGATATTTGATCTCTGTGGTTATAGGTCAGTGTGTGTGTGTGTGTGTGTGTATGCACGTGTTTATATGCATATGTAATAATTTGAGATCTGTGTTTTTGTTCATGTGTACATGCACTGATTTGGGATACTTTATAGTAAATTAGAGTGAATCCTGCCATCTTCAAATTTCTAATTAAGTTGTTGTTTAATTATTTTGTTAAGTTACTCTGTGAACCTTTAAACCAGTTATTGGTTCAGTGCTGCTAAGATGCAATCTCTTGACTTATCTCAAATTATTAATAAAGTTTGAAACACTGCTTAATAATAATGGTGTCAAATACTTCCATCTGCGACATCAACAAAAAAGTGAAAAGTTTTAGGTCTAGAAGAGTTACTTAAGGTTATTTCTAGAGCTTTTTATGGTTTACTTTCAACACCCTGCAGTTAGATTCATAGCATCTATAAGGGACTTGGTTTTAAAAGTTAAAGGCAGTGAAAAGTAATTGCAGATTTACAGGGGATATGAAGGGTAACTTGCTGACGCAACCTGACAAACACCTTGGGACAGAGATGGGGAAAGGCCATGATGTTATCTTCCCTTGCCAGCCACTTCTATTGTAGATGCAGCTAGTCGTGAAATGGCCCTCACACAATGCTGCTCATCTCATTCCCACCATTTTTCTGTCACACGCAGCACACTTAACTTCAAAAAAAATTGTGCTCCCTGAGATATCCGTGTGTCCCATCATCATCTCTTGACTCTTTGTCCCTCCTATGGCCACAGTAAGTTGCGGGCTCAGCCAATTCAAAATCATTTGGGATATTTGCCAAAATAATTTTCACGTGGTCCTTAACCAGCATCAATCCACCAGTGAAGTTGCAGGGAGCATCAATTGTAATCTGCCTTTTACAACACAACAGACCTTTTTCCTAAGTAGGGCAATACTTGGCTTGGATGAGGAGAGAGGTAGCGTTCTCTAGGGGAAGCTATACCATATGCCTCTTTCATCCCAGCATTATCAGCCTCTAAAATTTAAATGCTCAGGGTAAAGGCTTCTGACTTCAAAAAAGGAAATGTGCCCTTAAGCCCTTTCTGACCTTTTTCTTCTCAGATGGGGAGAAGCACTTGTGTACCTGCTGGAGACTCCATCTCATTTCCCACTGCTGGGACCATCCATGTGGACATACCACTTAGCCCAGCTGCTCCTTGAATTAAGCCTGGGCTGCTTCATGAATGCATTACCTATAGTAATCTTTAATTAGTATAGATTACAGCTTGGTATTACTGATGTCCCATTCCATATGGACTACTTTAAACTCTCTCTTAGAGCTAAAGAACTGATGTTCATTGCTAAAAATCTTCACTGACAAAAACCAAAACAAGCAATACAGGCAAAAACCTGAGACAAAGCAATTGTTGTGAGAATTCAGATTCAAGTTTTAGATTCCCGGGCCAAGACCTCCAGTAGCAGTAATTGAAGACAAAAAAAAGAAAACAAATCCCATAGAAATTCCTCCCTGTCTTCATCAGTAGATGGATAGGAAGCCAATGCCTTTTTTCTCTCTGGGACAGAGTTATTATGTAATTTCATCTATATGATATTTACCACAGAACAGATGCTTACGGTGTCTTTCTATCTATTAAATCTTCATCATCACACTAGATGAGACAGGGAGCTATTCAAACGGTAATTGAGTCACAAAGAAAGCAAGTAGCTTGCAAAGTTTACATGGAAAGTATATCAGATTAGGATCTTTGGACTACAAACCAAACCCGAGTCCCACCCTCTCTTACCTGATTTGCTTGAAGACCTGCTCAAGACAGCCTTGGAAACTGCCTTGAAAAATTATGTCAGACATGAAACCTAATGTTGAAATAGCAGTCTAGTATTTAGTCACTTCTCTTCTAAAATCTGTAATTTCTTTGTTTATGCTTTAAGCCTCTATTGTATAGGGCAAATTATTCTTATTGGCCATTGACTGTAGAAACATAGAATTGTAGAATCATCTAGGTTGGAAGGGACCTTTAAGATCCTCAAGTCCAACCATTAACCTAACAAAACCGCCACTAAACCACGTCACTAAGCACCACATCTATCCATCTTTTAAATACCTCCAAACCACGACAGACCGTGACTAAATCACTTCCCTGGGCAGCCTCATCCAATACTTGATAACCTTTTCAGTGAATAAATTTTTCCTAATATCCATTCTAAACCTCCCCTGGCGCAACTTGAGGCCATTTCCTCTTATTGTAGAAGGATCTCTTGATGTGAGATAACATGCATACACACCTGGGATAGGTGGAATTATATCTCTTCTTGAATAGCATTTCTTAAATCTGAGACAAAACATGCTGCCATGATGCCAGAGTAGCTGATGTGAAGTTTGCACATACAAATGCTGGTCTGTCTGCAGAAGAAAAATCAGCTGTACCTCTCCTCAGTCAACCTGTGGAATTCCTTTCAGCTTTAGTCTGTAAAATAACGGTACTTTGAAGATATAGCAGCTACTTTGTGTATTATTCAAAAAACATCAGTAAGATTTTGTCATCAAAAGCAGGATCATAAAGATGCACAAAAGTAAACTTACAGAAGGGTTTAATTTAATAATGCAGTGTGTATTTTGAGTCCTATAGGAGCTGATGAAAGCAGATGAAAAACAACCAATTTAACTTGAAACTTTGTTTTTTTAAAAATATTTTTTTAATTCCCTCCTCTAAATATATCAGTTTTCTCCTAAATTGGGCATATTTAGACAAAGTGCTCTAAGCAGGGCTTTCTGAGTTTCCTAAGCATTCTGCTGTTGTCTTTAATCAACATGGAAACACTGGTCTACATGGAGTGCAGAAATACCTTCTGCAGAGTACAGCCTCACTATGTGAATAGTTTGGATTGCATTCGATTGGGATGGATTGGTCTTCATAAGCAGATGAACATGCTTCACATTTTCTGAATATTTTCTTTTTATTGTTTTTAGTTGTTTTTCATGTTTATTCTTTTATTCAGCATCAGACAAATAACACATAAGTTATCTTCTCTAACAGAAGCAATCAATATGACCATCTAATAGCATCATCATTCGTGCTGAGTGAATTAGTTGGCAAAGACTGAATTAGTTTGTTTTGGTCATGGTCTGAACTATTTCCTTTTAGTTTGTAAAAAACATTTCCTTTATTCCCTTGGGGAGCGAGAGAGAAGCACTGGACACCTCTCCTTCATGCAGGGTTAGGTAGAAGCTGGGATTTCACTTGCAGCAGGAGATAGCAATCCAAAACCAGTCTGCACACAGCTGCTCAGAAACTGAGCCGCATGAGCTGGGCGCTGTTAGAGAGAGGCGCATGCGTCCGCCAACAGAAACAGCAACAGAAAAGTTTCCCAAAAAAACCCAGCCAAGTAGCAAGAAAAGGAAATGTGCCCCCAAACAAAGGAAGCATTTTGGTAGTGTTGCTTCTAAGGAAGCTTGAAATTGGGAACAAATAAATTATTTCGCTTTTGTTTCTTTCTTGTTCAGGCGAGACTTTGGGAATACGCTTTCTCAAGAAAGAGGGCTAAGCCTTTCCTCCTTGCAGGGGCAGCTGCCCACAAGCCCTAGACACTGGCTACCTGCAGGAGTCACAGAGAGTACCAGCGTAACAGAACTTAAAAAACACAAATGTTCCTAGCAGTGCAATCCAAAGCAATACATTTCACAACCACTCAAGCAAACAAGGGTATAGATTGGCAATTGCGAGTCCTCCTGTTGGAAGTGCTTGTATGGATCTCATGAGAAGCAGGGAAAGCTCCATTCAGTTCACTGACCAGTCGTAAGTCATTAGCGTATCCCTTGCAGCAGCATCGCTCCTTGGCCTCCCAGATCTAGGCATAGATCCCAGGCAGATCAATAGAACTAAATCTATGGTTGAACTGTTTGGAATAACAAATCAAGATAAAGAAATAAGGATATGCTCAAAATTATATTCCATGAACATAAAGGGAGGACATGTGTTGCATATGCTATTTTTTGCAGATAAGTCATTCTATTCCAGCTATGAAATTAATCATGTTTCACCAGAATGATTATGCATATCAATAAAGTGCTGCATTGCTTAGGAATTCAGGTACTTCATAAGAAAGTGCAAATTTGTAGCATGTAGATTTCCCCATCAGAGTGGGATCTTAGAGTTTCATGAGGCAAGATTAAATTTATAATTGCAAGTTGCAGTCATTGTGCTGAAAAGAATGTCGAGCTGAAAACCTACCTGCCCTGTAATATTGCAGGGAAGGATTTCTTAGCCTGGGGCTGAAGTGATTGATCTGTCATTTAAATGCCAGGGAGAGCTTTTAGGACTGGAGAGAGAACAATAATGCAGGTTGGTGTTTCATTGAAATGGGGCTGCACAACAGAGTTAATTCAAAATACTCATCCTTTTGCAACTTTAGTTACGTCTCAGCTTAAGTAATTGTTTTCTGCGACAGTGCAGACGCAAAAAAAAAAAAAAAAAAAAAAAAAAAAAAGGCTGANAAGGCCTGTTTCCTCCCTTAAAGTGGTTTTAGGAAATGCTCATGATTTTTTTACTGTTTGGGGCTTGTTTTACTGCATTAATGTAAATGTGAAACAGTAAGGTCATAAATGAACACCACCAGCCAGAGCATGCTAGCCCAAGCCAGATGTGACAAAACATCCTCATGCAAAGGTAGATCACATAGGAAAACTAGACCAAGGATTACATCGACTTGTTGGGTCTCAGTTGCCAAAAATATCAAGCTGTTCCAGCTCCCTTCCCAAAAGCTACAGAAGGAGCGGGTTTTAGCCCTAAATAAGCTATCTTCCATACCCCACTCTACTTTACAGGCTTCAGTACCAGCAGGTTTTTTGAGCATACTGAGCTCTCAGGTCAGGCAAATCTTTATTTCTTTCCCCTTCATTTTTTTATTGAGGAGCTGGTTTTCCTCCCAAAAGAGAGTCATATTGTGAAGTGCAGAAAATGTCAGGTGTAATAACTATTGACACCCTGAGTTTATTAATGCTGTCTGAGCAGCCCTAATTTTTGTAGCCCTGCTAATCTAAAGCAATAGCTCCCAAAACTGGGACACATAGGTTGTAACCTGAGAAACAGGCTGACAGTGGGAATGTTCGCTACAAGTGTTTCTTGCGCAGGATGTAAAGGATGGACATCAAAGCTATGGGGGAGGCCGTCAGACAGAGCACAGCATGTGGTGGTATGAACACGGCTACTGGGAGCAACTCGGGGACAGAGAAAGGCAGCAAAGCTCACAGGCTAGAAGAGAGCAAAAGCTAAGGGGGTCACACCAGGGCAGCCCACAGGAGGCGGAGCAGAGAGCAGGAACACCACCATATCAGCTCACCTTAAATCAAGCCTTCCTACGCGGCAAGACTTAGAATTGCAGGCTGTGGCTAAAAGTTACTGCAGATGGGGGAAGGCCACCAGCTGGCCTGCCTCATGGAGGAAAGGGTGTAAATGGTTGCTAATATGACACCTTAATACTTGCTGTCACCCTGTTTCTCTATCAATCAGGCTAAAGTTTTCCATCCAATAATAAAAATATTGGTTATTAAGGCATTTGACTTGTATTTGCAAGTGAATACAATTAGTTCACTCATCACTAGAGTATTAGTGTAATCTTCCCACATTTCTGGCAAGCACTGAGATGACATTTTTGTGGTGGACCCCGTCAACCTGAATTCGTCCCTTGTTCCTGCCAAGCAAGTCTTGAGGATAAGTTTGCACGTGCACGCTGTCTGCTCTGTCAGGGTGTCAGGCAGAGCGCTGGTAATTCCCAGCCAGAATGCAGGGTTTCCTGGCCAGCAGGCTGACAAAAATGTGCATTACTTCTGTATTTCTGGCAGCCAGCCAGCTGGCAGGTCAAAGAACATATGTATGTTCTCTGGAGAGTCACTAATTACAAAGAGCTAGCTCTTCTCTACCAGTAGCCAACAGCAGTCAGTGAGGAACAGGGACATTTGTCACACCGTAGCAAGTACCTGGAACAGCCAGGGGCTGGAGGTGGGGAGTGGGGAGGACCACAGATTAGCCTGGGCTACTGTAGGATGAATGAGAAATGACAGGGGAAACTACCGCAATTTTACTGGAAGATGTTACAATCATCAGCTGTGAGGAGGACCTTAATTGACAGATCTAGAGGCATGATGGTGAAGGCTGCTTAGGACATGGCAGTACAGTGGTGGCAACTGGCTACATGGAGGGAACAAGTAGTATGGAGGCAGAATAACACTGAGGGGCAAAGGGTATACTGAGGGGGAACTGAGGGTATTTCCATGGGCAGAGGGAGGATGGGAGGAAGGTGCATTACAGTACGTTCCTTTGCATCCATTTTCAGTAAAATATAAACACTGGTCTCAATTAAAAGTTAGCAACGTTGCTGGTCCCAGTGACATTCTGCACACTACCTATAGATAATGTTTCCAAACTAGTAAGCTCTTCAAAAGAGAAGTTGTTTATGCCCACAGCATTAGCTGCTTTCGCAAAGCAAGGGAAAAAATGCCTAATTAATTACATTTGTTACCTTTCCCCTGGAAAAGGAAATGGATAGAGAAGAAATTGTGCTTAACTTGAATGATCACCTGCTGTTTTAGCTCAGCAAGAGGGACTCGTTTGCGCTTAACCAGATCAACCTTCAGTTCATAAAACGAGTTCAAGTGTGCATCTCAGTAACTGTTATTCTTTGCTATGTAGCTGTGTGGGCTAAGCAAGGTTCTCACATTAGACTCCAGGTACAAGCTTAGATTCAGTCCTCCATGGGGCAGGGGATGGGGAAAGAAGGTCTAGTCTAAAACCAACTTGCAAAACATGTTTCTCACAAATAGGAAGGAGCTGACCAAAAGTTGCATTGAAAGTTAACTGTGTAAGGGACATATCACCGATAATCCAGGAAAGAAGCATTTAAAATGAAAAAAAGCCTTGTTTCTGCTGCTGTCTAACAACAAATTAGTACAAAAATGCCACCAGAATCTTAATGACAGGGGATTAAACTGAAATCTCAGTCAAATATGACCACGAATTGAAATTTGATGTCAAAAACTACCCTTGATACAGCTGCCAAAAAGCAACAGCTAACCAAGACAGTTATACATTTAACAGATAAATTTAGGGCTTGTTATAAGTGATAGGCTGGATAATTTTCACAGCACTTTTGTGTCTCACTTTCTCTCTGACTGTTCTTTCATTTTAAAGAAAGATGCTGAACTTTCTGTAATGCATATTTGTTTAATCAGTTCCAAAGTAACATTAATATTCACCTTATTTTAGGTAACGCAGGATTTTCCCCTAGTAATTTCAAGCAAAATTTTGTTGGCATTATATCTACAGAAAAGCAATATAAGCTGGTTCATTTAACAATCAGAGATCAGCTAAAGTCCCCTGTGAATGAGGCACATCTAAATTATTTCTTTCCCCTGCAGTGTCCCTCCATGATAAACATATTCATTAAAGCTGGGAATGAAGAAACAAAAGGAAGCCGTAGTTTAGCACTCAGATAACAAAAAGGGCACTCAACAGTTGCAAGCCTACAGAGTTTACTTAAAACCTTGCAAAAGAGGAGTGTAACATTGCATCTAGCTAAAAATGTTCGAATGTTTATTAACAGCCCGTATGAACTTCTCTGCTATGTATTCAGATTATAAAGCCTGAGAGAACACGCGTTGCTGTGAAATAACTTCGTGCTTTAAAGTCAGACTGCCATGGTAATAATAAGCAGTGATCTGGTTATATTTCTTTACTGCCCTCTACTGGAAAAAAATAAATCAGCATCCTGCATCCCGTCTTTCCCATGGGCAGCTTACTAATTCTCTGCTGACATTGTCTAAGGTGTACAATTGTTTTTACTTAACAATTTAAAGAAAGCTTAAAGAGTTTTGCTTTTCCATCAGTAAAATCATAACCAAGAAATGGTCTTGGTGTTGTGTAAGTTTGTCTAGATTGGAAGTTAAAACTTTTCCTCCTTTTCCTTTTCCTTTTCCTTTTCCTTTTCCTTTTCCTTTTCCTTTTCCTTTTCCTTTTCCTTTTCCTTTTCCTTTTCCTTTTCCTTTTCCTTTTCCTTTTCCTTTCCCTTTTCCTTTTCCTTTTCCTTTTCCTTTTCCTTTTCCTTTT
>VZSZ01011088.1:257560-281319 GCA_013398815.1 Ibidorhyncha struthersii
CCCTTTCCCTTTCCCTTTCCCTTTCCCTTTCCCTTTCCCTTTCCCTTTCCCTTTCCCTTTCCCCTACCCCTTCCATTTCATTTTCATTTTCATTTTTTCATTGTAGTGCAAATAATGCACAGTGTTTCACTTCTACAGAGAAGATACTGTAACAGATTGAGTCTGTAATTATTCTTCTTTTAATTATCAAAACCAAAGCAAAAACCGTACTCATGCCAAAGAGTTAAGACCGGAGACAATAATAATGAAAAGAAGGGCAAGTAGTTCATAAAAGTTCACTCAACACTGCCTCCTGAGAAGATAATTGAACAATTTGGTTTTCAGTTTAAAAAACCATGAGAGGGTAGGGGTTTGAAAGTAACTTCTCTAGTCTCAAAGTACAAACAGAATAGAGGAGATTCACTGAGTTGTCAATTTTCTGTCTAAAATTTATTTTTAAAGACTAAAAAATATTACAAAGGGCAACACATACTTTTTTCTCCTCAGCACATTTAAAGCATAGGCGATCTAGTCATTTCCACATGCCCTAAACACGCTGGGGTTTGGAGCCAGCAAAAGGATGCAGTGAAGGGAAGCCCTGCTTCCAGCATTCGGTCTCACCCTCCTGGCAGTCTGGCTTGGCAGAGCTTGGGTTTTTTCATTCAAAATTATCTTGTTAGTCACGACTTCAGATTTCAGGTGCTATTGTTCACTCCCGGGCAGGCTTCCTGTCTACAGTACCATTATTGCCAGGTACAAAGCAAAGTGGTGCCATGGCGACAGTCAAATTGTAAATTATTAAAGAAAATGAATAACTGGATTGGACACAAAAAAAATAACTATAAATGCTATTTGGCACTAGTGGAACTAATATAATTACCTTTGTAATAATTTCAGAGACATTCAGAGCTCACTTCTGCTTTGCTTGTTTGGGAAAATAATCTATTATTACTAATGAAACAGTCCAGAAACATTTTGAGAAACGTTTTGTATTGAATAACAGCATTTAACAACCATGTAGAGATGGAAAATAATTACAGAACAATCCCGGCTGTCAAAAGCCCAGAGGTACTAATGGCCTGAGAAGATGTGACATGCTGGTTCACTCAGTATGGTGAGACCTGCTACGTTTTCAAGGTCCCAGTGGATAAAGCTGGAAAAACCCATCCAAGCCAGCAAACAAGAAACCCACCATTCTGAAGCTGACAGTTTCGCCACCTGTTTAGCACCCTGCAAGACAAAGATGTACAATACTAGTGACGAACATCGACATTTCTGCTCTGAAATCTGCCAGTTTTCTGACTTCCCCAAATGTTCCTGAAACAAGCCCCAAAAAAAGAGAAAAGACACAAAACCTGAAATGTCATATAGAATTCAGTGAAACCCTTTCTGGTTTCCTGTGGTGCCTACAGCTGTCAGAGACACCAACGGTCACCAGCTCCATTCCAGTCCCAGTGTGGATTTACCCATGGTCCCAGTAACCTGCATGTCTCCCTGAGTCCACCTGCAGCACTCCCAGGGTGGAGTGTGCACAGAGCATCTCCATCCTGCTCTCTTTCCATTTACCTGCCCTCAGTGGCTGTATGCCATCAGGTTTATTCCCCCAGCTCCTGCCCAAGGCCAGGGGACACCCCAGAACATGTGGGCTCCGCAGCTGCTCTGGCAGGGGCACAAGCAGCACTGAAGCCCAAATGAGACAGCTTCTACCAGCTCCCCTGAGTCCATCATTTGCCAGTTCCTACTAACTCAGCTACCACGTAAAGAAAGTCCCGGGCAGAACATCAACTCCACCTTTGCTGGGGAAGATCTAGTGTAAATGGCTAGTTTAGAGAGAGAAGCTGAGGACACAAACCCCAAGAAGAGGAGCATCACTTTGCAGTCCCCAGTGACAACCACAGGAACACAGACTTAAAACACAGCCTGTTCTGTTTCTCCCAGGTGAGACAACCTGGCTCTCCTAGAGCTTGCTCCATCAAAAAATCCACAACAGAAAGTGGGGAAAAACTTTCAATCCTCTGTTTTGGACTTCGAAAAACAAGCTACTGATGGCAGAATGGTGAGTACCTCACAGCAGGACCAGTGTCTCAGAGTGGCAAAGGATAAGCTTGTGAAGGTGTCACCCTGGAGGCTGTGAGCCCGGGGAAAGGACTGCCGTGCTCGTAGGGTGCTGGCACAGTGGGACTTGCTGGCGATGGGTTGCTCCCTGGTGAGGCAGCAGGTAAAATGCCACGGCCATCTGCAAACTGAGCCTTGCTGAAATCAGGCGAAAAAATTGAGTCACATACCAGCGATGCACATATCCAATCACAGCAGCATCCCTGCAGGGAAATACCATTTTCTTCCCAGAAAGTGCAACAGAAGAGGCACTGGAAGTGCAAGATCAAAGTCCGCAGAGCGGGAAAGAGCTCCGCAAGACAAAAATCTCACCTCTGCTCACCTCCAAGAGCAAACAAGCTCTTGTCCCTGGAGCTTTTCTCACCTTTCTTTTGAGCTTTGAGCATCCATCATTTGTAGCAACCAACGTGCCCTGCAAGTAACAGCTCCTTTCCTGAGCTGAGACTGGGCAGAGCTCAGATTTCCCACAAGATATCCCACAACACGAAGAGCCATGTCCAGAAGGAGAGTTATGCTCACAGCAGTGTAGGAACTGTACACTGATGAGGGAAAGGACACCAAAAATAGAGACTGAAACAGCTATTGTTTCCGTTTTCCCAGCTTAGACCAAACTCTCTAATATTTCAATGTGATTTTTTAATGTATGAATAAATACTGCTTTAATAAAAGGAGCAATATGTCTGTAGCCATAGGTTTTTGTTTGTTTGTTTATACAGCTCCTCTCATGCAATATTTATAAACCTATTCCCATTCCTTTTCTGATAATTTCACTAGCACGTTGAAAGACTGCCTGGCAAGTCATAAAACGCAATTGCTGTTTTCACAGCATATTGTGCATTTCCAAAAGAAACTTTTAGCCTCAGATGAATGCCACTCATTGTTTTGTAGCAAATTACAACACACTGGGAGCACACTGGGAAATCAAATGTCAGCCTCCAAAGTATCACTCTTCCATTTAAAGGTCACATCTCGTCTTAATGGGATAACTGGAATGTCTGCTGTGATTTCATATCCCTAAAAGCTCTCTTCTTTGCTCCTGCAAATATTGCCTTCTGACGGTCCCGTTCCAGTAATGCGTCACATAAATGCACATAGACACAAATGCACATGGTGGTGCTGGGCAAGTCCATGAGACGCTTTTTTTGTCTTGAAGAAATCAACTGCTTTTTTCTGTCATTTCATTTTAGGGGGCAAATGGTGCTGTAATATAAGGAAGAGGATCTCATCTGTGATAGTCTGGGGCACAATATTGTATATTATGTTGTGCTGAGTTGTGTTATGTTCTGTTGTATGATGGACACAATACAGGTATAAAATCTATATGGACATGCTCTAAACATAGCCATCTCCCCAAGCCTTTATACATGTTTCAGTATTTTAAAAATATGGTAAAATCTAATTAGATGAAAGTACAGCTGGACTTTTGCAGAGTATACAGTTAAAACTGTCATAATTTGTTTTTCTTCCATTTGAAGACACGGAGTTTCACCCATCCTACCTATTTCTGTCCAATCAATATAGTCAATATACTTTTAAATATGATTTACTATTTGGCTATTTACCTACCATTTGGGTTTTTTTTATTAATAATTGTGGTAGCATGCCATTCAGTATGGCTTTTCAACTGAATTTATAGTGATATAATAAAAAAATTTCTTATTTGTGTACAACGTTAAACCCAGGAATTCCTAAGGTCTCACTCCCGTACCAGTAAATCACCAGCAGTTTTATTACCAGCTGAATGGCAATAGAACACAGCTCCAGATAATCTGTGCATACTGCTTAAGAGTTTCTGTCCCACTGTCTCTGCACATGGGATCTATAGTCATTGTGAAGTGGGCCAGAGAATAGGTCTGCAGCAGAGCTTAGATCCAGCCTCAGGAGATTTTAATTCATAGTAGCACTGTCAATAATACCTAAAATCACAAAAGGAAGAATATATGCTGCTGCACTGGAGTCTTGTTAGCTGCTACAGTGTTGTAGTTTTACATGCCAAAGCCTCACTAGTAAGTTTGGCATATGGTTACTTCAAGACTGAGGTTTAAATAAGCAGTATAGACAAAAAAAAATTAGTTTTTATTTCAAAAGTGAAGTCAGTTGTTGAGCTTTTTCAAAGGAATTTTTCTTCAGTTTTCAAGAATTCTCATGATAAATTTTGGCTTCTTTTCCATATTTCACCTATGGCCTTGGGCAAAGATGTGGATGTTAGCTCTATTTTTCTCTCTGACAACTCTAAAAAGAAACACTTTTCAATAGGAAATTACATATTGACAGCAAAAGCCAGGCCAAGGTATGGGAGGTATCCAAGACAGGGGCCTCAACAGGTGGAACAAGAAGTTCAGAGCAACCTTTGTCAAAAACTAGGAGATATCATCATTATATTATACAAACAAAGGTTCTTTACCTCTGTGTTTGTTTGTGCATGTGCACCACACAGAAAGTATGTGCCAATGTTTGATATCAAAGCCTTTGCTGAAGAAAGAATAACCAATGCAATCTGGGAGGTGATCAATCAAAACTCCACCAGGCCATCTTTAGACAACTAAGCTTCACTAAGGGCAAATTGTGCCTGACAAATTTGGTGGCCTTCTACAAGGGGGTTACAGAGTTGGTGGATAAGGGAAGAACAACTGATAACATCTACCCATACTAGTACAAAACATTTGACACTGTCCCACATGACATCCTTGTCTCTAAATTGGAGAGACATGGATTTGACAGATGGACCACTTGGTGGATAAGGAATTGGCTGGATGGCTGCACTCAAAGAGTTGCAGTCAACGGCTCTATGTCAGAGGGGCAAGCAGTGACAAGTGGTGTTCCTCAGGGGTCGGAACTGGCACCAGTACTGTTTAACATCTTTGTCAATGATGTGGACAATGGGATGGAGTGCACACTCAGCAAGTTTGCTGACAACACCAAGCTGTGTGGAACAGTCAACATGCTGGAGGAAGGGATGCCATCCAGAGGGACCTGGACAGGCTGGAGAGGTGGGCTTGGGCAAACCTCAGGAAGTTCAACAAGGCCAAGTGCAAGGTCCTGCACGTCAGTCAGGGCAATCCCAAGCACAAATACAGGCTGGATGGAGAATGGATGGAGAACAGCCCTGAGGAAAAGGACTTGGGGGTGTTGGTTGATGAGAAGCTCCCAATGCTTTCCTGACAATACACTTCCCTGTGCCCACCAGCAGTAAATAAACAGCCAGTTTGCATCACACCCGAGACATGCTATAGATGTCCTTTTTCATTTCAGCAGGTTTCCATTATTAATGAAGACTGAGAATAAACATGGAGTCTTACAAAGGTCTTGCACTTTTAGTGGAGAGGAAGAGCTCCAGTTACCTTTCATAGCTCTTTCTCAAGGGCTTTATGGAATGGAGGGAGTCCAGTGCTGGAGACACTATTACTTACAGAAACTGAAGCTAATATTTTTGAAGGTAGGCAGCTAACTTTTCAGAGCCCGACTTCTCTTCCTGCCTTTTTTGAACATAGCTCTAGATTAATTACCAGCAATGCTAGTCTTGTGCTGAGTGGGATGAAGAGCAGAGGTTTATCCATTAGCACATTGCAGAAACACTTCCAAAATTTCCGGTTTGTTACTGATGCTGTGAGCTGGAAAAAACAATCTCTGAGCTAACATACAGATGAGCACAGAAAGCAATTTATTTTTCTGCAGTGCTTTTGCAATGAGAGACAAGATTTGTAGGAACAAAATAGTTTTTAAACTAGAGAAGAGATTAAACAGACCAAGCAGATTATGATCATTCACTGGGGGGGTACCTGGGTGACAGGAGTAAGTACCCTACACCTGACCCGGCCATAGCATGGAAACCACAGTGCCCACGAAGGACTTAATATCTTTTAGCTTGCAGCCATTATGTTCAAGTGTTCCTGGGTGAAGACCAGGATCAAACTGACATCTCTGGCTTTCGTCTTTCAGCTCCTCACTTGGAGAAATCGCTCTTTTTCTTGTTGTAACAGCAGCCTAAGAATCCACAGTCAGAAAATGATTTAATCATGAAAGACAACACAGGATAACCCATAAGGTTTGCTTGATTTCAGCAGCTGAGTGTATTGATTTGCGTTCGCTCTTTGAACTGGCTGCAATAAGGATGGTAATGGGGGAAGTGAGAGAAACCCTGTTGCATCACCTCGAAGGAGCTCCACCTCCTTGACTTCTCTGGGCAGGTGGCATGACTAACCTGAGAAAGGCAAGGCAGGAGGTAGGGAAGAAGGTTGTTCAGCGGCAGCATCAGTCAGACAGATGGGACTGTAACTCAGCCTGGGGAGATAAATGAAGAAGCATGAATGATAAATGCTTCTTTTTTAGGATTGTCTTAAAGATTCATTTCTTCTTTGTGAGTGATTCATTGCTTTCCTCCTTGATTTTCAGGTTATCTTAATAAGCATTTGAAAAACTTTTATTCAGTAATAAAAGGAAATAAGGCTTGAAGCCTCATTTCATAAATCATATCTGACATTCAAAATATGTTGAAGTATCAGGGCTTATTTTTGCAGCAGCTTTCAAAAGAAAGGGTGTCCTGTGGATCATGCAAACTCTGTTTCCATGCTCTGGAGCTCATCTCAGCAAAACTTCTGAGGGTCTGAGGAGGGAGTGTGATGGCTCTCTCAGACCTTATGGCCGCTGTCCACACCTTGTTTCTTCCTTCTCTTTTGCTGCTTCATGCACATCCCTGCCTTGTGACAGGCAGAGAAAGTGGATTTATTCTTCATCATTACTTATTTGGCAACAACTCTCAATATCAGAGACCACAGACAGATTAAGCATATTTTATCTAACCTCTACACAAACTAAATTCTGAAGAATTTAAATTTAATGACAAAAATAATTTAAATTTCATAGAATTTAAACTCCCTTTTCATTAAACCTGGGTCAGAGCTACAATATGGCTCCACAAAGGCAAATGGAGAGGAAGCTACTCTAATGTATGCATGTTCCAGCCCAGCCTGGTGTATCCTCTCCTTTGGCAGGACATACTTTCAATACTCCAACAAAATAACATAAGTAGGTACATGTTGTACCAAATCCCGCTCTTGTTGCCCAGCTGAGCCTCAGAGAAAAACAAAGCACATTGGTAGCTGTTGTTTTCCCAGTCAACCCAGTCACCCCACAACACCAGCAGTAACTTCAGAGATTCACTTGCTTTGATGAAAGTTCCCAAGGCAGAAAGGAAATTTTAAAGGACTAGAAAAAATAGTTCCTATTATTCATCTACATGAATATTACTTGTTTGTTAAGAGTGAAATTCCTACGCATAAGCTAGTGTTTATGCCGAAGGTCATGAGAACATTTCCAGCTGTGAAGGATCTCACACAGCCTCCGCTTGCCCAAAATATTTCATATCGCAGAAAATCCACATGTAGTACATTTTTATTGGCAATAATGTTGGTACAGCCTAGCAGGTGTTTGGGCTCTTCCACCCACATCCTGTGTCCTTCCTTAGCCACTGCAGCACCTTGAGGCATTCCTGCACCAGCTTCTCCTCATGACACTACATAGTCAGCACTTCTGTCATCCAAGATTAAGCATATGAACTCAAAAATGCTCAGCTACAAGACAGGTAAGTATGGGGATTTGATAAGGGCATATTTTCTGATTAATTCCGTTACCCAGATGGAGTTGCCATAGTCATAACCAAGGTCAGGAATTCTTATAGGCTTTTTCTGCCTTTTTTTTTTTTAAATCTGTTAGCATATATTTAATAAGAGAAGAAGTTTCTAATGAAATGAAAATTTATAAATGTTGCCGTTTTTGAAATGAAAACCCAGTTACCTGTAGGAGATAAAGTTTTGCTATTTTCCCCTCAAGAGTCAGAGTTTGATTGATAATGTGTCAATATTTGTCCCATCAAGGCCAGAATAAGTGATTAGCAAATAGCATCTCACTTATGTGAAAAGGTCCAAATGCAGTGAACTTCAGTCCTAAGAAATTTTAGGGATTACATTTCCACTGTGATAACCCAGTAGCGATGCTAAGCTCAGGGACCAGCAGGGAGGGCAAAGTCCTGAGGTTGCAAGCACCAAACTGACACTGCCTGAGGATGGCAATGCAACGACAGCAGGTCCATGATCGGTCCAGCACCAACATTTGGTCCTCTCAGGGACAACAGCAGGGTTAAAAAATGGCAATTCAGCTTCCACACAGCAAAATACTGCTTATTCATAGCATCTCCAGGCAAGTACCCATCTTCTGCACAGGGACTGGGGTGCACACAGACCTGTGCACCTCCCATTAGCACCCCTCTACTATAGCCCAGTCCAGCCATTTTGCATAGTTTTAGGTCTTATAACTCCAGTTTTGGACCAGGTAAAATTAATCTGAACTGGAACCTGTCACTGACATTCTTTCAAAGTGTAGCTATGAATTAAGCAATAAAAATTGTGGTTTAGTTCCGTTTCCTCTAAAGTACAGCCATACTAAGCCTATAAAAATATATAGCAATTATAATGCTAATTCAACAATGTCTTCTTGTTCTGGCATTCCACAGATGCTTCTGCCACAATGGGCAAAATTCAGGAAATGTTTCCATGTCGGTAATCAGAGGTGCAAAAATAACCCACTGAAAATACAATGTTTCAGATGTCTTAAACTATCTGGAGTGTACAACTTTACAAATTTCTTCTGAGATTCCAACTGGCTGTGTTTTTCTCAGATAAACAGGTGGATGCCCCCATCGTTTTTTAAAAACTTTCTGAAAACCTCCAGAAAATTCTTTGCAAATTTATGTTTTGAAATGAAGTTCCATCTAAACACCCAGGTGGTACAAACTCTGCAAACTCTGTGGAAACTGTCCTATCACTATAAAAAGATCTCAAAATCAAACTGATTTATCACATCAAAATCCTGAGCAGCCTTAAAAATAGGCATTGGTGCTTGGTTGTGCAGTGACAATTTTTAAATGTTAGCTGATTTCAGAGTACTATGAACATAGAAGATTAAACACCAAAATTCCCTGTGATGCTGCTTACTCTTTAAAAAGTAGAGGGTTGACATTTATTTATATTAGAAGAAGAAGAACTGCATGGGTTTTTGTTTTTTAATAAATATCTGAAATTATTATCTACCACAGGCACTATAAATATTTTTCTTTATGGATTTGTGGTAGAAATTTAAAATGCATCCTGTACTGCAGGAGACAGAAAAATGACTATGAAGCCATAGATAGGAGTAACTCTTCACCATCAAAGCCAGGGTTCATAATGACTTTGAGAATCCATAGGATTTGATCTTCTTTCCGTTAGGTCATACTTGCATCACAGTAATGCTACTGATGAAAATCAAGGAAAATACAGTCTTTAATAGTTTGTTAATACAGTGTGGTGGTGAGTTGTATTTTCTTTCTCCTGTTCTTAACAGATATGCTTTCAGATATCTGAGATGCAAACCACATCCCAAGAGCAATGCCAGGCTCTTCTCACCACAGACTCGGGATGAACAGGACTGAGCTCTTAATGTTGAGGTATTTTTATTCAAGATCAAAGAACATAACAAGAAATACAGTTAGATGATCTTGTTATTTCTCAAAGCCGGCCCGTGGCTTCTCAGGACAAAATTAATTGGGACAGAAAAACGGAGCGGCAGAGCAGGGCTGGAGGTGGTGGCTCAGTGCATTTGGTGGGTAAGAGAGGTAGAGGGCAGGGATCTCTCTCCTCTCATTGGCTGAAAAATCTCATCTAAGGTACAGACTCCTTTTTCCTAGCAGGAGCCTTTGCCTCCTTCGCGTTCATGCCTCCTTCAAGAGCAAGCCTGGTTCTCCAAGGCTCCAGCCCTGGCAAAGTCAGTGGCAGGATGCTGGCTTTCCTTCACCATCACTATTTTACCACAATTTACAGGCTGTTACCACAGATGGCTGTGCCTCTGCCTATGCTTAAATTGGCCCCACTATTTTTATTTACTGTGTATGTTGGGACTATCAAACAACAAAGCGGTAATGGATGGCCAGGGAATAAAAGAGAAAATAACAATACAGTACTGTTAGCATGAATAAGAGGGGAAAATAGTTCAGCGCATTTTTATCTGTGTTTATAAAAAGAAAACCCAGCCCCAAAGGTATGCACCTGTGTGCAAATATAAGCCAAGTTTGGCAACTAGTCAGTTTTCAAATTAGGAATTAACTTCTCTGTGAACTAAACTGTGAACTAAAAAGGAGCACTTATATGCAGGCTGCCAGGTAGTACAGAGACTACAGAGAGAGCTTCAGACCTGAACCAGGCTGGTTTCAGTAACGCGGAGCTCTGCGGGAGTCAGTTCACCCTCCCAAGAAGTAGGTGACCATGGTGACATGTGCCCTGCCACTGTCTACCTGCTTCAAGTACTTACATCTCTCTGGGCAAGCTATGCAGACTAACTCCACACCAGACTGCAGACTGACACAGAGGCATACATGGGGACCACTCATGGCAAAACAGCAGTGGGCATTTGTCTCCCTATCAACATCATTGTGGCCAGAAGGTCAAGGGATGTGATTCTGCCCCTCTACTCCACTCTCGTGAGAACCCATCTGGAATACTGAGTCCAGCTCTGGAGTCCCCAACATAGGAAAGACATGGACTTGTTGGAGCAGGTCCAGAGGAGGGCCACAAAGATGATCAGAGGGCTGGAGCAACTCTCCTATGAGGACAGGCTGAGAGAGTTGGGGTTGTTCAGCCTGGAGAAGAGAAGGTTTCGGGGAGACCTTATAGCAGCCCTCTACTACTTAAAGGGGGCCTACAGGAAAGATGGGGAGGGACTTTTTACAAGGTCATGTCGTGATAGGGTGAGGAGTAATGGCTTCAAACTGGAAGAAGGTAGATTTAGATTAGATATTAGGAAGAAATTTTTCACTTTGAGGGTGGTAAGGCGCTGGAACAAATTGCCCAGAGAAGCTGTGGAAGCTCCATCCCTGGAGATGTTCAAGGCCAGGCTGGATGGGGCTTTGAGCAACCTGGTCTAGTGGGAGGTGGCCCTGGCCATGGCAGCGGGGTTGGAAATAGATGATCTTCAAGGTCCCTTCCAACCTAAACCATTCTATGATTCTATGATCAGTAGCTGGATAGCAAGAGCACTCAAGTTGTGGGAAATCTAGCTTCCACCCTCTGCTCCACCTAGTTCATAGCAAGTATTGGAGTACAGCAATGTCACTTCCCAGAGGAGGCCTTACCAAGCAGTGGGCTTCGTTTCCCCCCTCCATACTTTGTATAAAGTGATGTATAAAGTGTGTATAAGCACTAATTTGAGCAGGCGTGGGGACCCCTGTGTAGTCTCAGCCCAGACCTCACAATCAGGTTATGAGTTTTGGCCTGACCTCTGCCTAGCCATAATAGAATTGGCATTTTGTTTCTCCATCCTATCAGTGAGTAACAAGAAGGAAACTTTTACTGGACCAGAGCAGAAGGTCAATAATCACACAAGCTGTTCCTCATCTCTGTGATATATGTTTTTATCTACCCCTTTTTCTCCTTATTCCACCCAAGCAGAAAGGGGAACAAAGAGGGGTTCATTTTCTCTTTCTGTTTCCCATCAGGCTTCTGTATTTACCCCTCAGCAGGGGTGAACACACATCTTTTATCACATCTCGAGTCAGCTGGACAAAAGCAGCCAGGCAACATCCACCACAGAGCTTGCAACACAGAGTGATAAGCAATGTGAACAGGTCTCTGTGCTGCTGGTGCTAAAGTAACAGCTGGCAGACCTTACTCCCTCTTTGATGAAAGAAGAGTCACAAAAGTGAAATAGCTATTGC
This sequence comes from Ibidorhyncha struthersii, assembly GCA_013398815.1. Taxonomy (NCBI): domain Eukaryota; kingdom Metazoa; phylum Chordata; class Aves; order Charadriiformes; family Charadriidae; genus Ibidorhyncha; species Ibidorhyncha struthersii. Next base: position 269,397 of record VZSZ01011088.1, read on the forward strand.
TTGAAAAGTTGCAGAAAAAAAATAAATTCAGCTGTGGGCCTGCATCCAAAATCCCAGGACACAAAATGGCAATGTTAGTACATAAAATTTGCAGAGTAAAACCATGAGCTCTGTCCATTTCTTGCTCGAAACAAGCTCTGCGTGAAGCCAGCCAAGCCCAAGTGCTTGCTAGCACTTTCAAATAGGTCAGATCTCTTGGCTGCTGTTTCTGGGATCAGTCTTAGGAGCATCTAAGCTCCAAACGGCAGCTGGGCTGTCACTGCTAGCCTGGCCATTTTCTGTTGAGGCATTAGTGCCAAGTAAGTTGGTTGTATCATTTGGAGCTGAGTGAGTTCTCAATCACACAAGTACTCTCTGTGTTGCTGTTGTTTACCCCAGTTTTCAGACCAAAAGCCCTTCATGTAGGTCATATTCAGTCTCCTCCCATTCCATCATGCCATGAGACTCGCCAGTAAGCTCTGTTTGTTAAACAAAGCTGACTGACATTTCTGAAAACCTTTCTTAATGGACCAGCCTCATCATCATAACCTCAGCAGCTGAATGCACAAAGCTCAGAGGGGTTTGGGAGCAGTCATCAGCCACTCATTCTCTTCTGCAGAAATCCTTCTAGCTTTCTTGTTCCCAGAATGTCAGCATCTCTTCTGCTACTGCATTAAGCAACACACTGGTTGGTGTTTGTTCACCTTCACCCCAGGCACAAGGCAAAACTGTGTGCCTAATACAATAATTAGCTGTGCATGTAGGTCACATAATGGACCTTACACGAGGACATGGAAAAAGCTAGTAAAGGAGCTGCCCCCTCCACAGACACTAACATGCTAAAGGAACTGTGTTCCCAACCACTTTTCATCTCCTTTGTTCACACAGTCTTTCAGATCAGCTCAAGTCCAAAATTTTGAGGGGCATTTCAAAGATAAGGCCCAAGATTTTGCTCAAGACTTGGTGCACGGAAGAAGTCACAGTGAAGATAGTGGACCTCCCCACAGAGTTTGTGCTAATCCAGTGTGTTTGTTAAATCACTACAGCAAGAGTCCTTGAGTTTGCAGTCTGCAGGGAGGAAAAAAAGGCTTATTTAGGTCAATAGGAATATTATTCTGCTGTCAAATTGTGGTTCAAATTTGGCTCCTCCAATGGGACAGATGCAAGTACAGTTTAGATTAAGATTAGTCACTAAGGTTATATTTCAGGCAGTATCCAGCCTTACTGCAACTCCTTCCAGTTCCACTCCAGAAGATAAATAATGCATGTTTTTCTTGTTTTGATAACTCTATGGTATAGCCATTTATGTTCCTCCAGGGCCTGAATCTACAGACATGGATGCACACTAGCACCAGGCACTTGAGACTATTGTCACCACATTGACAGTTACCCCAAAGCCTTGATTACCGAAATACCTAGGAGTTTCAGCATTGTGTTTAATGAGGGAAGTTTTAGATCTTGTCACACAGAAAATTCTTACCAGAACCAATACAAGGAGGTCATTTTCAAACCTCAGTAAACAAAAATCAAGCGAGGCTGATAAACAAACCTTAGGAGGAGGAAAATAAACAAATCAATCACTAAGATAAAATAGTTTAAAATTATTATTTTTTTACTATATATTTTTTTTAATTAATCATTCATTATGTGAAAGCCTAAGAAGTAAATAGCATGCTTGCTAAACTGCTTCACCATTGATTTTTAAACAGCCTCAGGTCATGGCCTTCTTCATCTTTGAATCACCTATTGAAATAACTGAGGTGCCAAGTATGGGGATTTATCAGTCCAAACTCAGAATTATGCCTCACTTAGCATTAAAATGATTTATCTTTCTGTTTTTGAGGTGCTTTGATTTTGCTTTATGCTTTACATTAGACAGACACTACTGAATTTGCCTAGAGGGGCTGTATTCAAAGAAGTGAAAGATGACGTTGCACAGATATATCTTTCTTACCACACTTCTGAAACATACCAAAAAACTAAGCACATGATTGAGTAGAATGCCACTGAGAAATGAATTATAGAGCCCTGCTCACTTATGTTTGATTGCACTTAATATTTCAGGGGCAACTCTGCCAGAGACAACAGTCTGCACGTTGCTGTATCAACTTCTGTCTCTACAGAACTGAGCCAGCCTCAGATCAGGGCTGCAGAGCAGAAAGACCTTTTTCCCCAAGGTCTTTCCCCAAGGCCTCCAGTCTTCCATTGTCCGTCAGCCTCAGAGCTGACTGAGAGCATGTCCTGGTTTGAGGTAAAACAGGACCAATTTTGTTCAGTGACTTTGCTTCTTAGCTAGGCCTCTTTGCTGAAATTAACAGCATATTGTGCAGACAATGTTCGCTCTCTCAGAGTGATAAGACCAATGTTTATAGCTGATGCCCGGCCATGGTATGCAGAGAGGCTCTTGCTTATACTTACTGCTCTAACAGCCAAGGCCAACCAACTTTGTTGTTTGCCACGTTGGAGGGTCGGAAGCAGAAAAGCGTAGGGAGGCATGGACAGGACAGGTGACCCAAAACTGACCAACAGGGTATTCCATCCCATCTGCATCATGCTCAGTATAAAAGCTGAGGGATCAAAGGGTCAGCTCGCTCTGGCTCTCTCTTTTACTTCAGTGGCTGACACCTGAGGAGGACTCTGTTCATCTGCCTTTGGTCTCGATCCTGCATGCAGATCCGGAATCCAGTTCCTGTCCGTCACTAAGTCCAGCCTGGGACTGCCCCAGTGCCAGCCGGTGTCGTGATTGTCATCCTGGGAGCTTGATACAGCTTTGTATATATTTCATTTTTTTTTATTTTATTATTAATATTTCATTAAAGTAGTTTAGTTCCTTCTAAACTCATAAGTCTCTTTTCCCCTCCTCTGCCTCTCTCTTTGAAGAGGGGTAGAGAGGAGCATCTGTCGGCCCCATCTGGGGTCTCCCACGTCCCCAGTGGGATTTGGCCTAAACCACAACAGAGCACTTAGCCATTCTGATGCCAAATGCTCACTTCTTCCTAGCTGAGGACCAAAGTAATTAAATGAGCAGAATGCCAGAGGGGAGAGAAGGAAGAGGGAATTTATGTCAAAGACATAAGAGTGACTCTGCTCTCCTTCTGCAAAAAGAGCTCCCAGAAAGCCCCAGGCAATTCGGACATTTTAAACACTCCTCAGGGGAAAGGGGAAGCTAAGCTGAAGTTACAGGTGATTCTTACCAGGGAATTTTGCTGTGAATGTCATAGGTATGGAAAAACTGATGGGATGTTCACGCTTATTTAATGTTGAGTGCAAGGCCACAGGAGCCCATTCAGCAATTATCTTGTGAGCTTCCAGTGAAGGAAGAATCAGCCAGGAGATGTTCCGTTCATTCTCTCTGATTCTCAAATCTCTTATTCTTCCATCTTTGACAGGATGGGTGTGAGGTTGTGGATGCTACACTCTTTGTGATATCCAACGTAATGGTTCAAACTGAAGCCTGGGAGAAAGAGTTTGCTCGTCCCATATAGAGATAGTTCTGTCACCAGCTACCAGCTGACTCAGTACGAGACAGCACTTTGTTTCTAGCTTAGTCAGCTTCTGATTTTACCTAATGTTTGGAGTTAGAAGAACTAACACCAAAGGTCTGCTTGCCACTATACAGCAAGTCAGCAACTCACTTTCTGGTCTGGAACATTCACCACATTTTACTAAAGCTATGAAAAAGTATCTATTTTGTTAGGAATACAAAGGCCATAATTGAGGTTCACAGATCATATTCATTTCAGGACACAGGGTAGCAAGGCAGGCAGCTGATATCTGATGCTGTACCTCTGAAAGATTTATGTACCAAATAAAACTTTTGCACATTTGCTGCAGCTATGTACATATGAAAGAATTCAGCTATGTTTTCAATCAATATCTCGTGTTTCATGTTTTGGACAATAAACCTTCCTTTTCATCTATTGCCAGCTCTTTATACCAAGACAAAGAAATTCTGAGTAAGGTTGTTTTGAATGATTCACTGTGAATAAATCTCACACATTTAGCCATTATCCTCTTTGCAAACAATTCTGTCTTGTATGAAAGTGTTAGTTATTCTTGAGAATAAGAGAAGAATACATAAAGAAATGTCCATTTCAGGTAATCCCTAAATAGGTAGCTAATCTCTGGTGTGTGACTGGCTACATTTCACACGATACTGTTTCTTCTCCCCAGACAGATCTTTTTAGCGATTCAAGCATAATTCAATAATTCATAATTCAAGTGGACAAATAGCAACTATCTCAAAAGAGTCAGCATTTTTGTTCCTCTGCAGCTACCACATTTTTTACATGAATACAAATATTCAGGCATAGAAAAGACATTGTTCTGCAAACACATTTTCACTGAAATGCTTAGTAAAGAAATACTTTGTGTGAGCAACCATTCAAAATTCTAATAAATGCTCACAATATTTTCCCTATACTTCTACTAATGAGCATTTTAAATTGCTATCATATTAGCCTGTGCACTTGCATCTCTGCTCCTGTGTAATAAATTAGGACAGGATGTCAGATATCTTTTCAGTCTTGCCTGTTCCAGGTCAGCAGGCTGCTGGTGCTGAGAAGTGACAATGGTGCAAGTATGCGCAGTATCTGAGGAGAGTGCTACACTCCCCAAATTCCCACACTCTTATCCTGATATACCATGAAGGAAGTTAATACCTATAGAAACACATACTTAAGATGCACAAAACACTTACACATGGAGCTTTCTTTGCTAAGTCTTCTCAGTGCGTCCAGGTTTCAAAACACTGTAGAAAACACACCTTGACATTAAGAAATTATTTAGCTCTTCCAGTGCATTTTTTTCCAGACTAAAACACAGTCTTCTAAAAATTTTGGATGTTTAATTTCGGGTGTTATGAAAAACGTGCTGAACTCAATAATATCACCCACTTACCAGATTGAGTAATGCTCAATGACCTTTACTGTGCTCTGCTGCCCTCTACGTTCAAGCATCATCTTCTTTTATAGCCCTCCTATTACTCTATAAAATGGGGGAAGACAATATGTTTTCAGAACTTTTTCAGAACACACAAGAGTTAGGTGCCTCTAACACACTCATACTTTTTTTAAAACTACTGATTTTAGAAAGGATGAGCAATTCTCCATTTTCTTTCTAGGGTGATTGACATGTTCATTTTCGTTCACAATCATATGATCTTTTATAAGCATTATGATATAAGAATACTTTCCCACATTACAGAAGCACTTTCACGTGGGAATAAATGCAGTACTTTGCCTAAAATACGAATAATTACATTGTAGCTAAAAGATAAGCACCCTTAGTACCTGATATGGCATTGCTGCTGCATGTTATTGAACAGCCACTTAACCACTGTTCTGTTTGACAACTGTAGAGTATAATTATATGTTACTTCAAAATGTTTCTTTTGCAAAGTGCTATTACAAAAAAACCTTTCTTATTTTAAAAAGACTAAAACACCTTAAAAAAAAAATGCCCTGCCGAGCTGAATGATGCATTGCAATCAAAAGTAAATCTGTCGCTAATCAAATGAATATACAGGATGATAAATGTGGCTAATATAAAAGATCTGTGGGATTGAACTTGGAGAGGGGACTCGATGACCAGTTTTCACCATTCTCACCATCCATCAGTTGATGTGACAGGACAAAGTAAATGGGAAATGAAGAGGGAGGCAGCACGCTCTGTGGGGCTAAGCTCAGGGATGGAGGAAGAAGAGACAGGTTGCAATTCAAACCCTCCCACTAGCTCCCCACGTGCCTTTGGAAAAAGCGTAACCTCACTGCTCCGATTTCACCAGTTATGGAATGGAAATAAAAGTTTCCTCTTCAGAAGGGTGTTAGGAGGATGAGCTGGCTAATCCTGTGCTGGAACAAACATCCACTTTTCCCAGTTTCAGATCCAAATGGTAATTGAGAATCATTTGAGGCAGGTCTGCCTGCAGACTTTACCCGTAGCTGTAAAACAGCTGCAAACAGGCACCAGCCTGTTTGCATGACCTTTTGCCCAGGGCCAAGCCTTCTCTGCCTTCCTCCCCATGACAGCGATGCAGGCCAACTGTGCCCAAAGGCACTGTGCTCTCCTTCTTAGCCTGCGCACAGCACTGTAGAGAAAGAGCTCATCTGCATGCAACATTTGCTAATGGAGAACATCAACAAAAACAGAGGAGACTTTTTGGATGCAATGTAAACCCACTGGTAAAGGTCAGAAAAACAAGGTCTAAATGTGGTTATTGGGAATTTCCCTGATCTCTCACTCCAGTCCCTTTGCTGCAGGGATATTTGCAGGTTTTATCTTCACCATCTGGTACCAAACACTGTGTCCACTGGTTTCCAGAATCTCAGGCTCCCCCTGATGCTGAGCCCAGGCAGTGCCTGTGACAAAATGGACGACTTTTCTCCTGGTCTGATCCAGAAAGAGAATTCTTGTGACCCCACCTAGAAGTGAACTGATAACAATATCTAAACTCGTAAGTGCAATGCACTGAATTACCTCCTTGCTTACAGACATATGTAGCCTGGAGCCCATGAACTAGACCACTCATCAACAAAGACTACCAGACTCTCATGTTTATTTGATTGGAAAGCCCTCACCAAGAATTCAAGACAATAAACTTCAGGTCCTAGAAATCAAGTTATTATGTGACAGCACCCCCTCTTATTGTGTATCCTAATTGAATTTAACATCACACTACATCTCTATAGAGAAAGACAATGACAAATTTTATTTTGCTAAAGAATACTCAGAAACATATCTGCAAGATCACAACTAGATTACCCTCTTGACAGCAGTGATAAATGATTGTCATTTTCATCCTTTAAAGAACTTTTAAAGTAATAAAGTAGTGATCCAAGTGCTCAGTAAATAAGTGCACATTTTGTTAGCCCTGTGTCAAAGCTATGAAAATGGCCACACTGTGATTGCATTTACCAGAGACACAGGCAAGCGGGAAACACATCTCCACTGATTGCCACATTACATTCCTTGACAGGACACATCTATCCTAGGAAATGTAATTAGTTATATGTTTTCTGGACATGCTGGCACGGAGGCCAACTGGTACAGAAAGCCTTGTTACCATGCCATAAAATTCTCTTTCCCATATAAACAAAGTGGCACCATCCAAACAGATTATTTGGAATCGCTTAGGCTAATTCCCAAGTGATGCCTGGGGATGGTTCAGGAGACTGATACTTGCCTCAGGCCAAACCCATTTGAAGGACCATTTGGACAATTTAAGAACAGAGACAATCACAAAACCATAGAAATATTGTTTGAAGATGACTAAATCCAACTTCCTGCTTGAAACTGGACCATTACCATTACAGGTCTGGCTTGTCTCCATCCAGCCACATCTTGAAAAGATGCAAGGTTGGAGATCTGACAGCCCCTATGAACCACTCCAAGATGCTTCTGGTAAAGTAATTTTTCTTACAGTCCAACCTGAACCTCTAAACCACAATCAATGTTTATTACCCCTTGATGTGCTGTCTGGAACCACCAAGAAGAGGTTATTGGCAACTGAACACAATTCCACTTACCAATCTATTTATTGTAAGAGCTGAGCAGAAGTTCTGGGACTGGACTCCAGAAGATGGATGCGGAAGAGATGGAGCCATAGCAGAAATAAACTGCACAAATTGGAGAGGTAGATGCCTTGAAAAGGAGCCCACAACACCTCACCTTTGAAAACCTCCCTCTGAAAACACCGTCTAGAATGGTTGCAACCAGTAGACATATGAACAGAGATGCCTCTCAGCCTATGCTATGGTCTTCTCACAGCACACCTCCCCAGCTCATCAGCATATTCCTTGCCCTTTTCCCACCTTTTGTGCAGGAGGTCTTATTGCAAGAGAGAAAATTTGGGGGGAAATTTTGTCCGCATCAGAGCCAGGAACTGCAATAACTCCTGAGGAAATTATAAACTATTGTTTAGGAAAAAATACCTCTGCTTATTTTCAGAAACAGAAAAGATGGACAGATTAGAGAGTTTAGGCAAGGCCTCTTCTCTTATCTCAGCAAGGAAGAGTGAAGGTAAGTGCGATTTTGTGTTCCAAACCGCAGGCCTCAATACCTGTTGTTGGTGTGTTTGCACCAAAAGTAAACTGAGACAGTAATGTGTCCCCTTTTCCATCTGGAAGTGACAGATCTGGCAGTTGTGACCGCTTCATCGCTGACTGTCTCACCAGACTGGCAAAGCTGTGGATTTGTTGCTGTCCAGTGAGTCTGATTAGCAGATTATGGAGCACGACTGAAACTGCCACGCAAATCACTGGTGGAAAAACTGTTGGAATACAGTGCAGAGTTTGGTGGCAGTTAAGTGTGATGTCAGCAGGACGCTGACTCCTGTCAAGTGCAACATCAATGGCTACTGGGAACCACAAACTATGCAGGTTTGCCAGGTTCAGGGCGTAGATGGTGTTCACAGTTTCTCCATCAGTCACAGGCTTCAGCATTAACCCTCTTAGCCCAGGGCTTTTTTCATGCGCATCCACTATTGCATCAAATTGCCTGGATGAAGAGAAGAGAGGTAGGACAGAGCACACAGAGAGCAGCTGCTAGTACACGCTGCTGCACAGTGTGCCAGCATTGCTGGGAGGAAGGAGTAAATCACTGTGCTGTCTGGCACAGAGCCTGCTTTGGTAGAAAGGCTCCTTCCTCATTGTGCCGAGAGGTGAGTGCCAAGAGCTGAGAGACACACGGTCAGTTCCAGGTCTTCACATTCAGCATTTTGGCTTGAAGCCGCTGCAGACTCTGCATCTTCAGGCTCAGGAGTCTCACACCCACCTGCATCCCTCCTCCCCATGCTGCATGGGGAGTCCTCAGAGCCTGCTGGCACCAAGTGTGCCACCACCTCTCCTCTTTGCAGCTACGCCGAGAAAACTCAATACACCTCAATCTGCAACAGCCCCCCCTGCGCCTATCCACCGGACATCACCTCAAAGAAGATTTTGACACCTTAGAACAGAGGAGGAGGAAAAAAGTGGGGGGAAAAAACTTGTAGAAAATAAGGGGTCAGCAAATCAATGTTTTTAAGAGCACTGGTGAGATGTGCTGTTGCTGGTCTTCTCTGTGGGGGTGTTTACACTACAAAGTGTCAGTCACTACTGTCAGGCCTTAGGTAAACATGACAAATTTCCCCGTATGTATACACCCACTTACTATATGAATGCACTTTAATTTTGTGTGGGTCCCTCTAAATTTAGCTTAACCTGGATATTTAAAAAAATATATAAAAGCAAAACTAAAGTCTAAGCTCACATCAGCCTAAATTGCTAAAAAAACGCATCCTGTATCTCCAGTTTGCCATTGGTGCTCTTGCTGCAAGTTAATTCTACACATCAGTCAGTTGTGCGTGAGAAATAATGCTGTGTGATTTGCAGAATTAAACACAATAGTAATTTTCATTTTGACAATACCTTATAAACACTCTTCAAATATTTCAGGCCCAGTAGATACTCACAAATAATCTTTCCCAAATACAGTGGAAAGACTCACAGGGTTGTTGTTGTTTTTTTTTCCCAGCCCTTTGGGTGTATGAGGAAGAGACAGCCATCAGCTCTTAATCTGAAATAATTTACCCCATTCTGCCTGGCCACATCAATGAGCTGCTTGATTTCAACCCACTGCTAACATGAATGATGTGCACCTCACATCTTGGAATGATCTTATTCACCCACAGAAAGCTGAGCTCAGATGACAAAATACTCACAACCGTGCCTTAATCCAATATAACTTAAAAAAAAAATAAAAGCTATTAGTTTGGTTTCCCATTCTCTTATTTCTGGGAAATCTGTCCATCAAATTTCAGCTGCCGCTCAATGTTGTCTTCACCATGAGATGAGCAGCACAACATGGGAGCTGTCATTTGTCTTTCATTTCTAGATTGTATTACAGATGTTATATGATTACAGGAGATCAAGTGGGTGAAGTCCTGTTTCATTTCCCTGGAGGCTGCAGATCAGCCTTACATAAGTTGTCACGGCTTCTAAGTGCTTCTACTGCTGCTGACTTTCCTCCTGTGCTGTAAAGGGACCTTCCTTGTCCCCGGGATGAGGTTGCCCAGGGGTGCCCTGTGCAAGGATGTTGTGCCGGCATGTGTACCCCACAACCAGAAGGTGTCGGGGGAAGAATTTGTGTTTTGTTCTCCAGATTCGGATTTTAGACATCTTGCACAGTGCTTCTAGCACTGCACAAATTTGGTGAGATTCTGGCACTCTGCAGGCTGTCAATAAGCCTTTATTAAGCCTATTCAAAAAACACCTGTGAGCATAACAAATCTGAGCCAAGGGAAAACAAAAGCCAAATAGAAAAACTGTTTCTCCCTTCATAAACTCCTGTGGGGAGGAGCAGTTTCAGGTGTTCATAAAGTCCTCCCATCAGGAAGACAGAGAAAACCGAGCTTTGAAAACTGGTCCAGCTCCAACCTGAAATCCAGATATGTCCAGTGACCATGGCCGCCTGCCTGACTCCTGGCCTTGCTCCCCAGCTCACTTTCTTCTTCCAGTTGTGTGGTGCAAGCCAACAAGCAATTCAAATTGGGGTAGGTGCAGATAATAGACTGTGTCTTCCCACAACACGCTCACACATGACTGCCACTTGGTAAAATTAACCTGTTCCACAGCAAGAGGCAGGGGTGTGGCCCTACTTTTGGGGCAGTTGTCATGCTGCTGTACCTGCCCTGAGCCTGCCCAGCCCTGGCAGCAGGTCACCAGGACCCTTTGGGTCACTCCATCTGGGTGTAAGTCACAGTCAGCATCTGCCCAGCTGGAACTAACCGAGGACAATTACAGCCATGCAAAAACAGAACCAAGGAAAGAAATAACAGCTTTTCCACAGAGCAGTAAATTTGAACTTAATCAAAGAACCGTGAGTATGAAATAATTTCCAAAGAATTTATCTGAATTTGGGTCTGAAAAGACAGTAGGAGCAGCCTGCCAGACACATATTTATGAAAGACGACTCCTTCATTTTTGTATACGTAAATAAATATGCATATTTAATAATTAGTGTAGGACTACAGAAACAGTCTCAAGTGGAAAACCATTATTGCCTAACTAATTTCTCGAAAGAATCCTTTCTGAGGAATATGAAGGAAACTAGGAATATGAGGAAATGAGGAATATGTGCCCTTCATATTCCTTCTTCACCAACATCAGTTACAGGATAATTCTGCCCATTCCCTTAAGTGTCTGTTCATGGACATGTAGCCATATTCCTTTTTGCCTAGTCCCTTTTTGAAGCTGCTGATACCTTCTGCCTCCATTAACTTCCATGGCAATGAGTTCCAGGTCACCACCCACTACATCAAGACATAATTTACCATCTTGTGTGCTTTAAACTAGTTTCTCACCAGTTTCAATGACTTCCCCAAGTTCTTGTATTGCAGGAGAATAACATTTCTGTGTTCACCTTCACCACGATCTCCATGATTTTGTAAACCCCAGCCATACGCCCCACAGCCTCCCCAAACTGAAGTCCCAGCTAGTCTGCAGCTCCTTCATCCTGTTAATCATTTTAGTTACTTTCTCTGTACTTTTTTTAATGTTTACTCTGTCCTTTTTGAGATGCAAACAGGAAAACTGCCCACAATACTCAAGTTGTGGGCACTCTAAGGTTCTGTATAGCTGCAAAACGATGTTTTTCCTTTTACAGTCAATACCTGATGGCATGCAGTGCTTTAGGGTAAGATGGAAAGGAACCTCATCCTGTCTTCAGACCCAAAACAGAAAGCTTGAAAACAGCTCTGTAAGTCTTAATTACTTATTACAGAATCACAGAATCACAGAATAGTCAGGGTTGGAAGGGACCTCTGGAGATCATCTAGTCCAACCCCCCCCGCCAGAGCAGGGTCACCTACAACATACAACAGGTTGCACAGGACAGTGTCCAGGCAGGTTTTGAATGTCTCCAGAGTGGGAGACTCCACAACCTCTCTGGGCAGCCTGTTCCAGTGCTC
>VZSZ01011088.1:281557-323496 GCA_013398815.1 Ibidorhyncha struthersii
AGAGTAGAGGGGGAGGATGACCTCCCTCGACCTGCTGGCCACACTCTTTTTGATGCACCCCAGGATGCCAGTGGCCCTCTTGGCCGCCAGGGCACATTGCTGGCTCATGGTCACCCTGTTGTCCACCAGGACTCCCAGGTCCCTTTCCACAGAGCTGCTCTCCAGGAGGTCAGCCCCCAACCTGTACTGATGCATTCTACAAGGTTTTGTGTGTTTCATGATCTGGAAGCACATAGGGTACAGTGTCTTTTAGCAGTATCTGTTTGTTGCCACTTTACAGGAATCTATCCTGCTTACCAGTTTCTGAGGAGTTCCCAAGCCTCTATGTTCCTGAATCAAACAGCAAGCAGAAGTTTGGAAATGAAGCCTGTCTTCTTGTCTTGTGTTTTCACCATGTTTGTGGTCATTTAGGCTAATACGCTTGACACTGCAAATTAAATGAGCTAAGAGACATGGCTCAGCAGACAGGTGGTAGCTCAGCGTGTCTCAATAACCCCGTCCTTCTGACTCTGAACTTGTCCAAGTTTGGAGAGCTTGTCGGTGACAGAGAAAAGAATTAGCCTCTTGCTGCGCTTTACGCACAGCCCATTTTTCACAGAAGAAATCACCTTTTGTATTTTTTGCTCTAAAGTGTTCAGATTCCTTTGAGCTAAACCAAAGACCTACTGAATAAGTGTTTCTAGCCTATGCCTTGATAATGTTTGTTGCACAGGAAGAAAAATTCAAGAAGAAAAATAAAAGCATGTCAAAAGGGATTTAGGGGCTTGTATGCATGCATATATGCATGTATATGCAAATTCAAGGGGGTACAAAACTTTGAAAATGTGGATTTTATGACCCTGTTTTTCTTGGCAGCAGGAATATTTGTGTTTACAGGTCTTAAAAGGACACACGTCACTGAAGGTCACACTGGTAATGAGAAGCCTAAGACCAACAAAGGACCAGCCTTGAAGGAAAATATTCTCAAGCAAAGGAAACAGTTAAGCTAGCATTGGATATACAAATCTTTGAAAGCATTTTTTTATTCCTTCAGATTTCACCATAACTGGAGAACAAGGCATTAAAACTCACAATACACATTTCTATTCCTATCTTTTCTTTCCCCAAGAGATTAGTTAAGCAATGATGGCTTTTCACTTGAGACTGCTTCTGTAGTGCTACACTAATTATTAAATATACTTAGGCATTGAGCATTCTCCCCAGTCAATATTGGTGTTGAATTTAGGTTAAAAAAAAAGTGTCAGTTTGTGCCTTGTGTTTCATAAGCAAATGCACTGACACTTGCTTCAGGATTCTTGTTTTCCACTCTGTAGCTGAAGGCCAGGTATAAATAAATTAATCAGGTTATTAACTGGGCCCACGCTATGAATTACAACTCTGCCCACAGTGAGCAGAATGCCTGAAACTTGCCCTTCTGACCTGCAGAACGGCTAGAGAATTGGCACAGAAACTCAGAGGCACGGGCATACTTTCCAAGAGCTTTGAAAGTCAGTCTGCACAGCAGCGCAGAGCCCATGCCTGAATCCGGTCAAGTTGAAATATTTTATCAGAAGCCCATCAGCGAAGGCCTTCACTCCCTCCTCTGACCTTTATTGCTTAGATGGGAACTGTCTCCAGTCACTGATACCTCCAGTCCATAAGAAGCAGCATAACTGACCGTGACTACCGTCATATAAGTAACGAAAGTATCAGCTGGTACGTTAGACTTTTTGATGAAGATAAAGTTAAGGGGGAACATTTTTGGCAATTATGCATTGTCAAAACATAATGAACATGTTTGAAAAGCAGAGTTGAAAATAAGCCACTTAAAAAAGGCCTGCAAAAAGAGTCAAAGGCTTAGTATGAATTAATCACCTTTGGCATTCCAGCAGCAAGACCAGTACATGGACTCACTCAACCTGTTGCTGTGGGCTTGGTAGCAGCACTCAACCAAAAGCTGGAAGATGATGGAGTCTGGTGCTGGGAGTGGCCCAGTGCCATCAGTAGAGAAAATGCAACAAGTGTGCTGAATAATACACCAAAATGGTCATGATAAAATGCCACTGATTCATAAGGTGGAGAAGACATAATACAGAGAAGACCCGGGAAGTACAGAGAGTTTCTTCTCAGCACTTGGTCACTGGCCAACATGCAAAGGGGCTTAGCCATAGGGTCTTCTGCATCCCTCCTTCCCTGCTGCAGGGTGAGTGCTGGGAAGCAGTCACAGAGTCACAGCACAGCAGGGGCTCGGAGCGCAGCTCACCACTTCCTTTTCCAGAGGAAAGGGAAGTTACAATTTGGTGCATGCTATGGAAGTACTTATTTGCAAAGAGGAGCAGGAGCTAAAACTGGAGTCTAGAAGCATCTCTTGGAGTCCAGAAAGCATTAAAGTATGAAGGAAGACAAAAAGGCTGTGAAGGATAATGAAACATTATTACAGAACATTTCTGCTTATTTTTGCTTTTCTTTCCGTGTGCAAGTTCTGAAAGACTTCACACTGTGCTAGTCAAAATCACAGGACCTTGAAACTCTAATTTACTACAGAGCCAAAATACAAATTCAGTAGTTTTAAATGATAACTTTCAATTAGTTTGAAACTGAAGTAGGTTAGACTCCAGTTTTAAATATTTTGTCCTATACAAGCAAATATATGTGATTTACTGTGTATTGCTTTTATGATATAGCGCAATAGTTGTGCAAGCACTTTGATACATTAAGTGAACGGTTCCTGCCTTATAATTTCATGCTGTATAATGAAATATGCCTGTATATAAATAAATATATATATGCATATACTTTTAAACACATAGATTCCAGTGCTGACAGCACAGAAGTAATGAAGTTGGTTTCCCACCCGCTTAAAACAGCTGTCAGCTCTGGCTGGTCTGAAAAAATCAAGAAGAATGCTGAAAAAATCAGAGGCAAATGGATGACAAACTGAAATCTACATTAGGGAAAGCAAATATGCCAGCTGAAAAAAAATAGTTTCTGAATTCTTGTGAATGAGTTGCTAAATACAACCTTAGTCAATTAACAAGCCATTCTTCAGTTGCTCAACAGATAGCTCAGTGTGGTCACAGTTTGCCTTGGCCCTCTCATTACAGTGCACACGCAAACACACACACGTTCTTCCAGCTGCCTTCACTAAATGAACGCATATAGACAAAGACACTGAAAAGGCTGGGGGAACCTGATCAGAAATTAATAGGTTAGGTCAGGTTACCTTCAAGCCTTCCTTCCAACATGCAATACAGGAAATGTATGTATTCCCTCACAGAAGAAAATTGCCTTTGATGGGTGAAATACACTCTGTGTGTTCTGATTCAGCAGCAATTACCATGTGTGGCAGGCTTGGTTGATTACCTCCTAGCTGGACACTTATTAAGCTACTGTGAAGAACACCCCAGCCCTCGGTTCCTCCCTTTGCACCAGAAGTGTGTGGAGGGCTCTTTGCCCTATTGTCATGCCTTGCAAACTCTGGGTAGCTGCACCTTCTCTAACACCATGAAATGGGCAGGCCTACAATCAGTATTTCATCTGGGATGGGAACATCTGCAGTAGTTCGTGTCCTCCTTCTAATGGATGAGCAAACTTCGTACCACTCATCCAGGCCAGTCCTTCAGGGAGCAACTCAGATCCTAGCTCTGGATCACAACATCCATATCCCATGATAAGACTGTGACTACATCCTGGTATGTTCCCAAGGGACCATCTTCCCAAGCCCACTGCAAAGGCAGGAGAGAACAAGACTTGTCTTGAGAGTGTCCTCAGAGTTTTCAGGGCTTTGGCCAGAGGTAGGACTCTGTGCCATTTACAAGCTGGCAAAGCAGAGGAGAGATCAAACTAAAGCAGATTTGCCCTTGATCAACTGTCAGACTTTTCAATATCTCCAAGCGATGAAGCAGTTGAACAGAAGTTTTCAGAAGGCTACTATGGATGTAAAATCACAGAATCACAAAATCACAGGGTTGGAAAGGACCTCTGGAGATCCTCTAGTCCAACCCCCCTGCCAGAGCAGGGTCACCTACAGCAGGTTGCGCAGGACAGCGTCCAGGCGGGTTTTGAATGTCTCCAGAGTCGGAGACTCCACCACATCTCTGGGCAGCCTGTTCCAGTGCTCTGCCACCCTCAAAGTAAAGAACTCCCTCCTCATGCTTAGATGGAACTCCCTATGTTCAAGTTTGTGCCCGCTACCTCTTGTCCTATCACTGGGCACCACTGAAAAAAGACTGGTCCCATCTACCTGGCACCCTCCCTTTAAGTATTTATAAGTATTGATAAGATCCCCCCTCAGTCTTCTTTCTTCTAGACTGAAAAGTCCCAAGTCCCTCAGCCTTTCCTTATAAGAAAGATGCTCCAATCCCCTAATCATCTTTGTAGCCCTTTGCTGGACCCTCTCCAGCAGATCCCTGTCCTTCTTGAACTGGGGAGCCCAGAACCGGACAAAATACTCCAGATGTGGCCTCACCAAGGGCAGAGTAGAGGGGGAGGATGACCTCCCTCGACCTGCTGGCCACACTCTTTTTGATGCACCCCAGGATGCCAGTGGCCCTCTTGGCTGCCAGGGCACATTGCTGGCTCATGGTCATCCTGTTGTCCACCAGGACTCCCAGGTCCCTTTCCACAGAGCTGCTCTCCAGCAGGTCAGACCCTAACCTGTACTGATGCATGGGCTTATTCCTCCCCAGATGCAGGACCCTACACTTGCCCTTGTTGAATTTCATTAGGTTCCTCTCCACCCAACTCTCTAGCCTGTCCAGGTCACACTGTATGGTGGCCCAGACTTCCAGCGTGTCAGCCACCCCTCCCAACTTGCTGATGGTACACTCTATCCCTTCATCCAGGTCATTGATGAATATATTGAACAGGAGATGACTATATTGAACAGGAAAAAAATCTAGTGATGATGAATACTTCTGAGCATTTCAGCCCTCTGTCCTTAGATCACTTTGTTATCTCAGAAAGGTACATGCTAAGTTTCACAATAAACAAACTGTTGTCTGGTAGGAATGTTTCTTTCAAAATTAATAACTCATGGGAGAAGAGGGACATGGCATAAATAGTTTTGTAGCAACATAGGAGGAAAGAGAATAAAAATGAAAAGGTCTGTTCAAGATTCTTCTCATCCTTCTCCTTAAGACCTGTACAAACAGAGACAACAAGCAACTTGAACGAAAATTAATTCCAGACCTACTGAAGGCCAGCACCTGGGCAATAATTGGAAGGTGCTATTTAGAAGAAAAAAGTAACTCTGAGGAAGATTTAAGCTTCTCAGAGGAAGACTTCATCTCTTATCTAGCCTACCATCAATTGGACTTCCCTAACAAGATCAAGCCCAACTGTCCATAACCTTCCATCTTCAATACAGTTTAAATGTTCTTTTGTATTTCAGTTCTGGCAGTGCCACAGAAACTTCTGGGAGTCTCTTTTAACCCAAACTTGCAAACACTGTTACGATATAATAATACCCAAATGTTGTTCAGAACATGCTGATAATACTTTTAAAACAAAATATGGAGTGCGTACAGTTTTGACATCCATAATATGTGGCTATGCAGGGAGCAATATACAAGTTCCAAACTTCTGTCTCCTGGATTTTGAAGAGATATGGAGAAGGAAGAAGTGGAGGAAGGAGATGAAAGCAAACAGACATGTATTTTAGGCTTTAAAAGCACTCAAGTACATAGACACATCAGGGAGGAGTTCTGCATTGCAGAATGGAAAAGACATATAAGTTCTGTAAGATTCCCCTAATGTAAGTAAAAAGTAAATATCCTTTTAAAGACTGGAGGAATCCTCTGTCCTTTGGATGCCTAACTACAAAAGAATTTGGTTAATCAGTTATTTTGCACTTTTCTACTTAGCTGCATAACGATCCCTGTGCTTAGCAGTACAAATAGAGTATTTGTACTGCTTGCAATAACACAAGCAGCAGGCTCAGAAGCACACAGGATCGATCCTGACTTCCACATCCCTGTCGTTATATAAGAAAAAGATGCAGGAGAGACCCTGCATACTGAGCTTACTGCTTTGACATCATTTCTTATTCAGCAACACTCCCCTCTGATTCCTGAGTTTTTCAAAACAGCCTTTTCAACAGGTTTTTCTCAGCAGCAAACCTGGATTTAGGCTTAGAAAATTAATTTAGTACCTGAATTATGAATGACAGGACCAAGGATAACTGCATTAGCAGCAGATCTAGAAGACAGTCTACCTATGGAGAAAGCATGTTGACATAAGGGAATGGAAATAGGCACAGTTCATAACCTGCGGCTTCCTGCTGAGGTTAAAGGCTAGCCAAGATAGGGCTTGGGCTAAGTTTCTTCTACAGATACTTCTGGATGGTGATTCAGAGAACCTAACTTAGGCTCCACCTCTGAATTACCTTCAGAGGATGCTTATTTTTCCACCAACCACAGCTGGAGTTTTGGGAGACTGTCATCCTATATCTCACACCGAGGTTTGGTAGTTGTAAACATCTCCAGTAGTTTCACTCAGTCTTCACACATGCTTCGCTTGAGTCTGTGGCCAACCTACAGACAGTACTCCTTTCCCTAATACGGGGAAGGAAACTACTTTTTGGCTTAGTAATTTGGAACCAGCATCTCTCCTGCCACCCAGGAAAAAGTAGAATTCCAGAGAAATTGAACTTCATTAATTAAGCCAGAATATTTTTTCAGAACTATTACTGTAGTGCACGTAATAGGAATTGCAAATCATCTGTTACATGTCAGGAGATTTTGCCAAAATATTTTCAAAAATAATCATTTCACAGTGCCTGATTAAGTAACACAGTTTGAACATCCCTTTCCAAACACATGCTGTGCCTTTTTAGATATAATTTTTCTGCCAGCTAACTGTTTCTCTGTCACAAGCTCCTCAGCTCCTCTAAGAAACTTCTCTACATAAAATTATCCAACCTTTCTTCACTGGGCCCATGTGCTTACTGCGCACATGTTAATCTACCAGTATGTCTGCATGGCACAATGCAGTGCCGCACAGAGAAACCCAAACCAGTTCCAAAGAAACCAGAGGGGTACCTGGAACTGCATTAGCTTGTTCTTTACTCGAGACTAAGGTATCCAACCTTGCAAGTGTCCTCACCGTTCTGCACTAGGGCTGCCACTCTGGCTCTGGTTACCAAAGTAGATCACTCATTAAATCGTGCTGCATATATACCCTCTCCCCCTAGATTTCAAAGCAACATTTTTTCTTGTATGGAGACAAAATAGGTGAGAGCTACCAGAATTCTGAAATAAATATTAGGCAGATATTCATTTAAAGAAAGTGGTGAGTACGAGACAAAAAATCCCATGGAAACAGCCTCAAGTGAAATGTGGCATCTGGTGGCTTTATGCCCTAGGGTGGTGAAGGCTTCTTCCTTTTCCACATTTAGAGGCTTGGATGAGGGAGCCAGGCAGTGACACAATACTTGGAGCTGTGCTGCAAGAAAAAAAAATGTGACAGCGAGGCATAAATTAACACTAGAGTGAATAACATTAAATTATATTGAGAAACGCTAACTTTAGCAGGCTGAAAGCTTAAGGCTGACATTTAGTCTAAGCTAGGAAGCTCCCTCTTCCATGGGGACAGTTGGGTTCCTTAGAGTCTAGTACTCATCCCAAAGTATGTTCCTAAAGTAAATGGAATTAATCACTGCCTATCTCTACGTCAGCTAGAGAAAGAGCCTGGAAACTACTGAAGCTGGCAGCAGACATCTAGGGGCCTGAAGTTACACAAGATGGACATATAGAGGGAGACAGGCTCCACAGATCAACTATTCCCTTATTCCTCCCCAGTAAGGTCTGCCATAGCTTTCAGATCATGTCCCGGGGGTTTTCCTCTAAGACCCAAGACAGAAGAAAGTCTGCCTACAGGTTCCCTTCCACACTGAGAAGCATCACACCCAAAGTCGTTTTTTTTTTCAAAAGCCTTTCACTGAGGCCTCCTTCAGTCCTCTCTCAAGATGGGGACCGAAGAAATATTATTTTTTTAATTTCCATCTGCTTCCACCTGATTTCTATTCCTCTCTGGTAAAATTTTACAACAAAGCCATTAATCAAATCTAAATTTAAATAAAAATCCTATTGCATTATCTTTTATTGTTGGTACTATTGCTCTCATAATGCTGAATAATGTTAATCATGTGGTTGTGTGCGACTAAAGAATAATTTAAAAAACATCTCATGAGTGGAACTTCTTGTTTCACATTAAGCCTAGGACAGATTTTGCTGGATTAGGTATGGCCTAATCTATGTTATTGCAAAATAATTCAAATATTCTTTTTTATTTGCTAGAAAGGCTACTGATAAACAATTATTTTATGCAGAATACCAAAAAACTACAGCCATATACATATCTATACAACTCAGTTATTAATACATTCATGAGGCAGGTAGAACATTTATGCATATCAATCCTTTTGCAAGTAATTTATACATTTTGAACAGGGGTGTTGCATTTTTCAATGCAACGTCTAATTCTAAGGCCTGCCATTCCTTTGTATCAGTGCAGTCAGCATTTTGCCGGTCTGGTCCTTTTACCTCTTTGCTTTCATCCACTCCTACACACCTTTTGTCTTGCTGTTTGATCCTATTAGCACTGAGATCAATCACAAAATTCCTGCTGGGAGCAGAAGGGGATGCTGTCTTTGTGATGTCTAAATCCAATATATGCCACTATTCTTCTCTACACACCAGCTGCAAACAGGTGTCTGCTCTTCTAACTCATCACTTTTAGATCTTTCCCTGTTTAGGTCTTTTCACCATTTAAAGCAAATAAGATTATAAACATTTAAAACTTTTCAAATAATGTTACCTTTTATTAATATCCTAGAATTTTTGCAGTTTCTTCTCTAACCCCAATTCTTACAAACATAGCTGCACTACTGGTTTCTCTACACAAACCCCACAGGATGGAAGATCAATTTCTCCATGGTTTTCACAAGAGCTGAGAAAGCAAAGTTCATGTTCACTGGATGCACATAGGTTTTCAGAGTGTGTAAAATACATGCACTTATAAAAATGCGTCAATGTGGCTGTAAAAAGATATCTGACTTCAGCCTCTCAGATGAGGAAAACTGACTTGAAGATTTACAGATTGTAAATAGGTCTATCTTGAAACTTTTTTTTTTTTTGCCAAACAGCTTCTTTGTTACAATATTGTGATGATTTCTCTTGAGAAATGGACTTCTTGTAGTCTTCACACAGGGCAGAAAAAAATTACTTTTTTCCCCTTTAATACCAGTTCACTAGTAATTAACAATTATGTGTATTCTCATACCATTTTTACTGTCAAAGAAGACATGGTACACATACAACTGCTCATTTCACTAAACATACTTGGAAAATCACTTTAATAATGAATACTTACCGCTGGATATTGTTTTTAATCCTGTTAAGATTGATGGTGGATGAAAGAGCAGCAGGGCAAATACCATTTTAATCAAAACAACTGTTATAACTGATGTCTGTTATTTCACTACTGCCATCCCCTTCAGCAATACGGAAAATGAAAACTATTTCTCTGGTATTCTCACACCTAAATTTCAAGACCATCACTTCTATGAAATAAAACAAATGTTTTCATTTGCTATTTTTTGACTCACCATTAACTCTTGTTGTAAAACAGATGCCATGGGAAATACAAAATATTAAGATGCCTTTTCTGTTGAACTGGTAAATTAGCAGACAATTTGCTGAAGTTTTAAGTTCCTATGTTACCACAGAGTTTAAGATACTCAGGAACATGGCAGTCCATTTGTGTGCATACAAACAGCCCCATCTTCCAGGTACACCATCTCATTTTTCCAGAGTTAAACCTAGGATTTCTATAGATTTTATGAGGTTTAGTTAGACCAGGACTGTTGCCTCCAAACAAACGTTAGAGAACCAGCCATGAAGATGGTCTATGGATATGAATTTGATATGATTTGGATCACTGGAGGACTTTCCAGAAGACTGGAAAATCACTAATTGTACACCATTATCCCAAAGGGTAACCAGAAATACAGGAATAACGTGATGCTTGACAAAAAGATGGGATCATTTAGGAAGGTATTAAAAACCAGAAGCAGAGGTAATGCCCATCACGATGGGTTTATGGAAAACAGCTCATTATCAAAATCTGTTTTATTTCTCTAGTGACCTACATGATTAGTAGATAAAAGTAATTACATAGACATAATATATTTAAATTTTAGTATTGTCTGTGATTTAATATTATCTTCAGAGGGGAAAAGAATAAACAGATTCAGAGGGTTACTCACAACCCATTCACAAAGTCCAAGAGCAGAAAATAAAGAAAGAGAGAATTGAAAAAGATTTTAAGATGTCATTTAGTCCATCCCCTGCCCAAATGCTTCCCTGTCCCAACATCTGAAAGGGGTTTATCAAACTTGTTCTTAAAACCTTCCATGACGGAGATCCCTTCAGATCTTCCATGTCATTTCTATCCAAGTTTTCTCAGTCTTTTCTACACGAGTCGATATCCCCATTCTTTGTCTCAGAAATCTTTTCAGTCTGCATTTCTTTTTCTTGAATCTGAGCTTCAGCAATGTGAAATGAGACCACAGGGTTCCACCAGACGGAGTGTGCTTCCATAGGAGGGATAGACGGGGTTAAAATGAAGACAACAATCTACAGGGACTGTGTGGCTCTACGTAGCACTGTCCTATCAACATCATCTTTACCAATTACAAATGTTCAAAGACTATAAGGCAGACAAAAAAACCTTTTTTACAAGTTGTGTTAGAAGTTGGGGTCTAAAAAAACTAAATGCTAAATTATTTTTACTTACATTCTAGATTGCCTTTGGAGTAAATCTGAGTCATGACTTTGAGTTTTTCACTGCAATTGCTAAAACTAATAACAGTTTGTGGGGTGTTTTTCTTTCTAAAATAAGGGAATCATCTCCTGTAATGACTTGTTTCCAGGAGTGAAGGGTTTCACTAAAAAAACAAACCACTACATAAAGTTAAAACCATTGTTCCTCATAAAAGAGCTGGTAATTTTCAAATGCAGCACAGCTTTCCACAAATAAGTGGGAAGCTGGAACTACACAGACATTTTATCAGATAACATGAAAGAAAACAAAACAATCTCACACTTCTTAGCAAGCGCAGAGGAGAGCAGGCGTCACTTGGCAGCTGAGGGACTGAAATGGGTTCCTGTGTTTCAGGGCTGTCCATAGTCTGGACCTGCTCCGAGTGTCACAGTTACTCACCAGCAGTGCTGGACCTGAAGACTTTCTAATATATTCTGGCCCTCAGAAATTCAGGAACAAAGATGTGGACAGAGAGAGCAAGCATCTCAGAAACAAGGATGTATATTAAGTTCTCATCTCTACGCCTAGGGCTCTCAGAAAGTGTTGGGTTAAAAAAGAATAAGGAAACTTCAGGAAATCCTGCTGAGACACATAAATTTCAAGGTTGTTTTTATTTTATTAAAAGAAGACATTTAGTTGGCTCTCTGCATCACTAGGTACGTGTTCATAACCCTTTAAAAAAAAAAAAAGTCAAAACCTAACCTAATGATCTTTTTAGCGTGCAGTTTCTGACAAGTTTTACTACTGCTTTTCTTCTACAACCTAAATGGAAAACAGGGTTTAACTGAAGCTACTGGATGGGGGGTACTACACAAGGTGGAGGCAGGGGGGGTACTGTACGATTGTCACCTCTCAGCAGCTCTATAGCACTGAGTTTCATACAGCATCACCACCCGGGATGACTAGGAAGCCGGCAGTCACTGAGCTATTTCCTTGTGTCTGTGCATGGTAGAGTTTAATTTGGTTTGACTGCCACATCAAAATGCGGCTCGTGCAAGATGGTAATGACAGCCTTCTGCAATTCCATGCTTTCAACTACAATTTATTCGCTTGGATAGAATCTAGTAGGGCATAAGGCATTTTATTCATGAGAATATATGGAGATAAAGGAGAAATACCACCCAAATTCAACCATGCTCTTTTCATGACCAATCTGTGGGGGCTTCCACTTATTTAAAATTTTAATACTTTTTTAGAGCTCTCAGCAGTGCTAGTGACTAAAACATTGGAAAATGGCTCCTCAGACATAAAAGGGGCAAGGTAACAAAGAAGTAAGACGGTGATTGAAAGGTGTCACTCTTCCATGCATAGTAGCACTTATTTCCATCATGGGATGCAGCTTGCAGATACAGGGACTTCCTTATCCACTATGACTTATGTCCAGACTTGAACCTATACTGTAAACAAAGCATATTTAAAGAGAAAACATACTGGATATACATACAGAGCGCTGCACAGTAATGGTTCTTGCTAGGCTCGCTAAGTTCTTGCTAGGTTCTTACAGGCTCAAAGTGATCTCCCATACCAACAGGAGATAGTGCTAGCACATTACTCTACACAGAGGGTTCTTGCAAAATGTTTTCGGCCACTGGTACTAAAAACCTTCATGCTCCCCTAGGTCTGAGCCATTTTCACATGGAAAGGCTTGGGTATTTCACAGGAGTGAGCTTTCCACATCCTAGACAGCTCTTTACTGCCTCTGTGATTTTGTATTGGGTATTAGGAAGAATTTCTTTACTGAAAGGGTCGTCAGGCATTGGAATGCGTTACCCAGGGTAGTGGTGGAGTCCCCATCCCTGGAGGTATTTAAGGGTTGTGTAGATATAGTGCTCAGGGACATGGTTTATTGGTGGGCTTGTCAGTGTTAGGTTAATGATTGGACTAGATGATCTTGCAGGTCTTTTCCAGTCTAGGAGATTCTGTGATTCTTTATTGCCCCCAAAGTAAGAGGAGGTCTGATCCCTGAGCATGCAGCAGCTTGCTCCAGCTGGGGACCTCAAAACCTTCCCAGCAGACAGAGGAGGAGATCTGGGCCATCCTCACACACATCTACCTGGCAGGCACATGGCTCACTTCCATGCAGCAGACACCCAAACTGTGGCAGATGGCACAGCAAAGATGGCTTCAACATCATTCGGGTGCTGAACAAATACAGCATAAGAAGAAAACCCAACATCAGCTAACCCAGAAGGCTGGAGACTGCACAGAGGAACTCATTCATGAATGATATGACAGCACAGTGACAATTGCTGAGAAAAAGGTAGAGTGGACAACAATGGGCAGTCACCTCTTCAGCCTCTCTAGCATCCTCATTTGCAGTTTACAGGTCGGCTCCTACCATGGGTCTGTGCCATGCCAAAGCACCTGGAAAGAAGCAGATCCTTTCACGTCATCAAGTGCAAGACCAAAGTAAATACATGTGGACTTCCTAGCCTCATATCTCTGTATTTATAAATCTACCTGCCTAGACGAAATTCAATTAAAAGGAATTGTCTCTTTCTTTAAGCTTTTGAAAGCTTCTCTTAGAAAAAAGAACAACGCTGAAAAGAAAATTGTAATATGAAATTGTATAAATGGAGATTCAGTTTTGTCTCACATGATACATGAGCTGAACATTAATGACATCTTGAGAGTCTTAATCCCAGTCAAACCAAAATCATAATTAAGTGCTTCAGGAGGCTACCAAATGCCCATGGCACTGGAAAGTCTGCAGGAACTACTTCAGTGCTTCTGTGCTGTAAAACTTAAAGTACAAAATCTTAAACATGTAAATGATTAACCAGGTCTCATCAGCTCTCCTTGGACTGCCAGGTTTTCCTATGGAGCCCCACTCTCCCAGCATGCAAATACACACACACACACACTGTTAGCAAAACGTGGTTGCCACAGAATTGATTTTAAAAAGCAACATGCAAAACAGCCCATTAGAAAATACTAGGAGACTGTAGGGGGAGAAAAACAACCCCAGTTCAAGCCACTAATGTTAGAGAGTTCTTGATGTAACACATTTGCTGAAAACACCTACAATCAATTACTGAGACAGAAATAGGAGTGTGGAAAGCAACTGCCTTTAAATAACAGATTGTTTATGCACTTAAAACTGTTCCTTATGTTTTTTTCCATGGGACAGAGCCTATTCGACTGGTTTAGATACAGTTAACCCCCTATGTCCTACGGGGTCCTGGGGGCTTCTTTAAGAACCAGCATTGACCACCTTTCACACTGCAGCAGAGCCCTGGTTAAATAAAAGGCCTTTAAGGTGTAGAAAGATTGATAGGAAATACACCTAACATCTCCCCTTCAAGGAAAGGCTTATTTAACTAAGAACTGCTCGTGAAAGTAATGAGATGCACACAGACAATGCCAAATTGCTCAGGCACTGACTCATGTTTGCTCCTGTTCTAGCCTCGGGTAAAAGTCCTTAAGATTTAGGAGTGTTATTGAGTGTTTTGGAAATGCCATGTTAGCATGTTAGAAGTGTGGCCAGCAGGTCAAGGGAGGTGATTCTTCCACTCTACTCCGCTCTCATGAGAGCCCACCTGGAATATTGTGTCCAGCTCTGGGGTCACCAACATAAGAAGGACACGGACTTGTTGGAGCAGGTCCAGAGGAGGGCCACGAAGATGATCAGAGGGCTGGAGCACCTGTCCTATGAAGACAGGCTGAGAGAGTTGAGGTTGTTCAGCCTGGAGAAGAGAAGACTCTGGGGAGACCTTATAGCAGCCTTCCAGTATATGAAGGGGGCCTACAAGAAAGCTGGAGAGGGACTGTTTGCAAGGGTATGTAGTAATAGGATGAGGAGTAGTGGCTTCAAACAGGAAGAAGGTAGATTTAGAATAGATCTTAGGAAGAAATTTTTCACTCTGAGGGTGGTGAGGCACTGGAATGGGTTGCCCAGGGAAGTTGTGGATGCCCCGTCCTGGAAGTGTTCAAGGCCAGGTTAAACGGGGCCTTGAGCAACCTCATCTACTGGAAGGTGTCACTGCTTATGGCAGGGAGGTTGGAAGTAGATGATCTTTAAGGTCCCTTCCAACCTAAACCATTTTGTGATTCTATGATTCTATGTCCTACCAGCTTGTCTCCCCAAGTCTCACTTTTTATAGATAAAGCAGGAAGATTGTGTAAGAGTAGATCTACCCTGACCATTTGTGGTGCTGCCCAGTTCTACCTCCATTCAGAGGGTGGCACCTGGCCCAGTCCCACATTTTGGCCACTCACCAGAGCACTGCTCTGGGATCTTTTGCACTGAACATTGCACAAACTAGACTGACACAATTCATTTTTCTTTCGATCACACAGCTTCAATCATGCACCTGTTGAAACCAGCATGCAAAAAAAAGGCCAACTATTATGAAAAAGAAAGAAAAGAAAATGCAAGGTTTAAATTTAAATCTGTAAGCAATTACAAAGAGATCAGACTGACTACACAGAAAGAATAATCTTATAAGTATGATGCCTATGTTCACTTCTTTGAGTTACTTCTTGCTGTAATAACTGGATAAACCAAAATATGAAATAGATACTGTCAAATTAGAGGGTTATTGAATATTAAATTAAATAATAATTAATACAATAACTGCTTGTTTTCAGACACAGCTTCTTTTTATAAGCAATTTTTTTTTTAAATCTTCAGAATATATTCTATTTCCAACCCTAAGCAGCTCTCTCATCATTTAACAAAAAGGCAAAGTGCTTTGGAGCACAAGAGCAGGAAATCAGCACTACAGAATTCCCTTTCAGAAGACATTTAAATTTTATGTAATAAGCAAGGCCTATGACAAAATTATGTGTAATGTAATGTAATTGTATCATTTCTCAAAGTTTTACATAATGACTTTCTGTTTCTAAATAGTACTTCATTATTGGGAGCAGGAGAATGTAATTGTTCTCTGGGTGCTGCTGATAGCTCCTAAGGGCACGATCAATCCTGCCAAGACATATAATTCATGCACTGTTTGCTTCTGATACAGCTACATTTGCGAAAGCAATGCAGTGATTAGATTCCTCCAGAATAAATGTGTCTATAAATCCTGGCCTTGCAAACATT
Organism: Ibidorhyncha struthersii; assembly: GCA_013398815.1. Classification (NCBI taxonomy): domain Eukaryota; kingdom Metazoa; phylum Chordata; class Aves; order Charadriiformes; family Charadriidae; genus Ibidorhyncha; species Ibidorhyncha struthersii. The sequence goes on from VZSZ01011088.1 coordinate 297,408, forward strand.
ACTAACAGCTACACCCAGTAAAGGACTTGGGCCACTGGCATGAGGCTGAGGCAGAACTAACAGATCTCCAACCAAATCATCATTTAAATAAAAAAAAAAAAGAATCTCCTCCCAGATATTTCTTAACCCTGGACTCATTTACAATCATGAGGCGCCTTGCTATCTAACTCTAGTCCATTCGGTGCCTGAGGTGCTGCTCCGGCTCCTCTCAGCAGGAACTGTCCGAGCTTCTTGAACCCTTTTCCCAGATGAGAGACACCTGAATCACGACATTAAGCTTTATTCTGCCACATTTTTTGAAAGATTGACTCTGATAGGCATTTAACACAGCATGAGCAGAATTAGATGCCTTCACAAAAAGCAACCGAGGACACTCATAAAAACCAGAGGCTATTTGAGCAGTCAGCAGGTGCTCATGAAGGGAAATCTCTCTCTGCAACACCTCAAGCGAGAGGAGAACAGTGTCCTCAGCTACCTCAGGCTAGGCATGATCCTAAGTAATTATCCAGGTACACACAGAAATTACACAAACTGAACAAAGGGTAAGATTCATCTCTCCAAATTAAGACATCTGCACCATAGCTAGCTGGAAAAAAAAATGGGTGGTTTTAGGGAATAATTCATCTCATTTACGGAATGTACCTAAAACTCATAACGTGCATCAATCCTTGGGATTGTTTTTCCCACACTGAGTATAAAGACAGCCCTAAAAAGCTATATTAGATATAAATGTATGCACTGCAGACTGCTAAAGTTAGCTGAAATCAGTCTTGCACTAAGCATTTATTAATAATTTAACTAACCAGAAACATGGACAAAAGTGAGTCAGTGCTTTGTTTTAATATTATTTATGTTACCATTGGACTATGCAGAGAGCAGAAAGATTAAACAGAGACTGAAAAGACACAAATTTTTCCTAACCCTGGAGAAAGTCATATTTATGTATGTCCTTGTATACAATAATAACATACTGATTTCCATCAGTTCCACATAGGTCATTAATATACAGAAACTAAATTCTGAAGTCAATTTGAAAAAAAAGAGAGTAGGAGCCTTGATAAACCTATAAGACTCCTATGGCAGTCCAAAGAGATTTTCACACACGGCTTTGTAACCAAGACAATTTTTATTTGGTTTCATGGACGCTGTCATGGACTTTTCCCGCAATACAAATATAATCAGTTTCTTTCAGTACATTTTCAAATCAGTCTTGAAGAAGACTGTTATTATTTACCTTACAGAAAGGCTGATTCTCAGAGCTTTATTCCCATTTGCAAGGTATAAGTGCTTGGGTACAATGTATAGTGCTTGGGTACAATTGTACTGAGTTGCTCTTTCCACAATTGCCTGTTTCCAACATGTATATAATTTAAGGAAAGACCATCTATATGAAGGTGTATTTCCAGTGTTCATGCAGCATCTAGTATCATGGAGCCTCAATACAGACCTGACTGAGACTTCATGAACAATATTACATTAAAAAAATTTAATCATACCTTCTCTTGGCCTGACATTATAGATATAGGTCATCTACGTGAAGACCAACTGAAGCACATGTAATTTTGCCTGGTGCAGCGGTCTGCTCATGGATTTACTACATTTGCAGAATTGAAACCTAAATTTCCTGCAGGATGATATAGGAATTTTTATACCTTAAGAGCAAATGAGAACTACACATCTACTTAAAAAACCCCGATATCATTGACCTGTGCTTCACGTCTTGTTGACACTAGTCTCTAATTTGGAATATGTCCTCACCTGCCCCATGAATCTCACCAGTATACCTTTCACTTTCTTTGGCACATAGTCTGCCTTCCAGGAGACCATCACTGATTGTCTTCCAAGTGTTCAATTAGCTGGTACCTCAGACAGGCACATATTGTAATTTTCCTGCAAATGACCCATTTGAGGAGAGTTTAACATTATAACTATCACAATACCATAAAGGAAACAAGACAAGAGAAACAACAAAAATCAATGGAAATGGCCGGTAAATCCCCAACTGCATTTTGCAGTCCGCATTAGAAGAAAGATAGTAAGTAATCCCTAACTGAAAGAAAGCAGAACTCAGAGACCAGCACTTGCATGTCATCTGTTTCATCTCTGCTTTCTCCTTAAGCACAAGCCAGCTGCAGCATAACTAACGTTGGCTGTGTTGGCTATGGTCATCTTTCATGGTCTAATTGTTGTCTATGGTCTTTTTTAATTACTCATATTTTAAATTTCCTCTTTTCATTACCTATTTTCGCATATTAATCACAGCTTGCCACCTATGTTTTTTCACTTTCATCTTCTATCTCCTCTTTCATTTCATTTTGTTAGTGTTTTCTTTTTCCTCCTTCGGCTAAGCACCAGCTCGTTTAGGTGGGAGCTCTTATGCATACCCTCAGTCCAAGCAGTCTTTCCTGCATAGGTAGAATTTGGTTTCACATCAGAGGCAGCGCAGTTTCACCATGGGTGGAGGAAAGGGAGAGGTCAGCAATGAGGATCTCAGCAAGCTTCAGGTGAGAGCTTGACACTCTACAAAAAGCAGGAGTGGATGACTGTCTGAGCAGGAGGTGGGGATAAACTAAGAGAGCAGGCATCTTACCTATCCACTAATGGACAAGATTTTCTCTTTCCGCTTGCTCTCCCTTTGCCTTTCCAGCCCCCGGCGCACACACCTCCAGCTGAATCTCTCCAGTAGGGCCTCAAGGACATTACTCCTTCATCACAGCCATCCAGTGCCACACTGAGCTTTCCTCTCTGTTTCCTACACTCACAGGTGAGTAGGGCACCACCGTGGACCCCAAACCAGCCCACCCTGGGGCAGGTAGGGTATAGGAGGAGGTATATAGTCAGTCCCCCTGCCGCCTTGGGACAAACTAGGCACGAGGCATCTGAGGAGCCAGCGCAGCCAGCTCGGTTGGCCTTTTTGCAGGAGGGTGGGATGCTCCTGTGCAGCCTTCAATGCTATTGTGGCCCTGAGGAATGTCAAGACTTTTTCCCCTTCTCTTTTTGATGTCTCACAGCCACTTTAGCTCTAAATCAAACTCTTTCACACCCAGCCATAAACTTCTCACAGCTCCAGATGTTGTCAATGGCACGTTCTCAAAAAATGACCCAGGAGGAGGAGGAGGGCTTAATATATTTGATTCCGAGTTTGACAGGTTGGGCCCACTCAAAGCTCTCAGCAGTCTGCAGTAGTTATGTTGACAGTAACCACCCAGGAGCATAAATATAAACAAACACACTTGCACAGTACTCGGTAATCAAATGGAGGTAATAATTTACCTCACCCAGCAGACAATAAAAATTAAAGATCTGGGGAGAAGACTTGTGATCCCTCAAGTCATATTCAGTGGTGTACCCTCAACCCACTCACAAACGCAACAACAGAAAGGTTAATTGTGCTGTGCTTGCCCAGATTGATGTGTTGCAACCTGAGGTAGCACTCTGAAGATTTAGCCTCTGAGCTGTCAGGCAGTAACTGTCAATCCCCTGAAGGAATGGGAAAAGTCATTCTGGTCTCTACAATCCTTCCACCATCAGCAATATACAGCAGCTCCAGTACCACACCAGATCCAGTCGGGGTCTTTAATAGAAATAGAACCACAAAGAGACATAAAAATTTGTCTGCCTTCCCTGTCCCTCTGTATTGTGGTACTACAGCCTGAAGGAAGCTGAGGGCTGAAACAGCTTAACTACAGCTGGTCTGGCCTTGAAGGAGACAGGCTGGGAGTTCTCCCGAGCTCCCTTCCATCCCTGTTTCATATGATTGCTGACTGGTCAAAATAGAGCAACTCCTAAATGCAGGTCTAACATCAGCCTCTAACCTCTTAAAAAAAAACAATTTAAAATAGATAAGAAAATAGTCTTAGCCTTCCCTCTAACTGGAGGATGTCCCCCACTTTAAAAAGAAGAAAAGATCTATGCGTTTAGCACTTAGATGACATTCCTAAGCCAAGTTCAGACACTACACCAATTGCACTGTTTCCTTAGAAAAAGTTATAGACTTGTGCTTTTCACTAAAAATTGGTGTTACTTTTCATTTTCACTGGGACTTTTTATTTCTGGATCTCAAGGCCCTTGGCAAAGGTAAATAATTGCAAAATAAACCTTTGAAGGAGTGCAGTTCTAGCAGCTATGTGTTGTGTGAGAAATTGGTTATGAATGTATAATTTAGGGCTTCAAGGAAAATTTTAAAGCCAGGTATAAATTAAGGACCTAACACTGCTGTCAGTGAAGTCTGTTAGAACATGACTGGACTCTAAATGACCACTGGAGGTTACTATTTCCCCACAGAAACAAAATGAGACTAGCATTATGCTAATTCTTTTCAATTATTAAAGAGAGGCATCCTTAATATCAACAGCTGCAAATTGCTCCCACATATGACAAGCTGTGTTGAGTGTGTTTGGGGGGGCAAGGAGAGGGGATTTGAGCGTGCAAGCATAGAGATGCAGTCGGAGAAAGATTTCTTGTTGCTTATTATTATGATTTGTTACTAATATATGTATTACCCCAGGACTTAGAAACCCAACGTTTACCAAGTTTCTGATGTGTGAAGTGCTCTGCAGACTGGAAATGCTGTCCTAGCCACCCACGGCCTTAGTGAAGAGACAACAGACTGTTGCAGGCAGATAAGAACCCATCAGAGGGTATTGACTGGTGTGATAGACAACAGCATCCACACTCCAGCAGCCACATCATCGCCATGTCCTGGCCGAAATTACAGACAGAGAGCTATTTTAAGGGAAGAGCCAAGGGGGGACCATAAAGCTGGTTTGCATGTGTTTACAGAGGTTGCTCTGCAGTGCATTGAGCAGAATGAGCTTTATTGGTGTACCCCTGAAACCTGGTGAGCAGGTAATCTTGACTTTCTGGGGCAACTACGGGCAGCGACCCACATTTTTGGTATGAATGAGAGATGCCAGGCTGGTAATATGACTGATTAATTCTGTTTTCAGGTGTTAGCCACTGTGGGTACCTTGTATTACTGCTTTAACACGCCACTTCACCTTAGAGGTTGTAAGAAGGTGGTTATTTTAGGATAGATGTACTATCACCCTCCTTCGCCCATATTACTTCTATTCAGAGCTTGCTCAAGTTTTTCTGTGCAGCACTGGAGAGCTTTAGGTACATGCTGCAAATTGGAGGTAATAATGGCCTTTCTTCTGTCTCACGTGTTCGAAGGGAAGCTCTGAGAGGCAGGTGTCTCCTTTTAGTATCCATTTGTGCAACATCTGTACAACAGATCTGGACAAAGGCCCCTAGAAACTCCTTCAGTACAAGTAGTAAAACCAATAATAATAATAAGGTGATTCTAACTCTCAAAATATCTTCAAAGAGTAGACACAGGCCATAATATTATAAGTCATGTCAGGAAGAGCCTAATAGCAGTTTACCCACCAGAACCTGATCTTCTCCCTCACTATTGGCAGCCAGAGGCGCCTAATAGCGTGTTAGAGGCAGCACAACAAGAGAAGATCAATGTGACACAAAAAGAAAAAAACCCCAACCCAGTGGTGTGTGGAGAAAGCATTCAGTCGAGCACAGGGGAAGCAGCTGCTTTGTCATCTGTAAGGCTCTGTAAAATACCACAATCTGAAAAGAATAAAAGAATTTTAAAAATAGCACTCCATTTTCCCTTCTTTAAAGATTTGTCACCCCCATCATTTTCTTTTCTTTAAAGTTCTCCTCACCACCAAAACCTTTTAACTTTAATATTAAAGTGACATATCGCTTTTTTCTTGTTCGTTTTTATTTGGGGTGGTGGGGGAGGATTTGAATATTTTCCTTCATTGTTGGATTTATTTTCTTCAGTGTAAAACTGGTTTTGAAATTCTAAGCAGGTTTAGAAGTTCTGGTAGAAATTCAACAACCTTCTGTTTATTTAATTTAAAAAAAAAAAATCTGTGATTTAAATCTCTGTCATACTGTGCAAGGACATTAGCATACTCTTTGCAGCTGTTTCATTTAAAGCCTTCCTGCAGGTAAAGCTGAACGAGGCACAAGAGGAAGCTCATCTTCCAAGGTGTTGGGTCTGGTTGTCTCCCAAACACCTTCCCCCAGCACAGACTGGCATCCCTTTGGTAGTAGGTTACAGTCTTTCTCCTTCCAGTTGTCACTTTGAATCTGGGTGAGGTCAGCGATCGATAGTAACCATTGCCTATTGAATAGGTACTGGATCAACACTGCAGGCCAGACTGTCATTGGTATGAGCCATTTTGTGACCCTTCTACCAGGACCTGAGTGGAAACAGTAATAGGTGGGTTCACACGTAAGGGTAAATCACTGCTAGAGCACGGTTCAAGTCCTCACCCAGAAACCAGGCAAAGTTATCCTGATGCAATGAGCAGTGCAAATGACTCAGTGGGTAAACTGTCCCCACTGGCAAATACAAAACAAATGGCTTAGCAAGCAATATTTTTGTTAAAGGCAGAAAAACAGACTGCCTCTAACAGGCAGATAAACAGGGTAACAATAATTCATTCTCAAAGCATAACTGTAATTTATAGTCTGTTCTTCCGGGGAGAGAACATCCATGCCAGCTGGATGCCTTTCCCCTTCTCTACCAGTGTTCACCGATGCTGCGAGATTTCAATACCCTGTCTTAGCTGAGCAGGCTGGTTGCGGGTGGCCCTCGGCTCTGCCCCAGCTGCTCCATCATCCACCATCTCCCACCAGTCCTTTCTCCTCCACGGCCGTGCGCCTGTGTTACCTACACAGCGTGAGGACATCCCTCCTCCTGCCTTTCTGGGTGGTGCAAAGGACTCAGCTGGAAGATGCCAGTTCCTGCTGCTTTCAGTTCCAGTGCCTGCTGCTTTCTGACCAGCCCATAAAAGAAAGCAGATTTCCCACACCTCCAAGAGCAAAGACAGACAGCAAATGGCCCTCGGAGCAGCAGGACGTACTGATGGCTTTCCTGTGTCTCAAGAAATGTTACTTCTGGGAGGGAGGCGAAGAGGAAGCAGGCGGGGGCGAAGGGAGGAATGGCATGATGGAGTCAGTCCCCTGGCAGGAGCGAGAACAAACACGTCCAGATACCCAAGCAGAGTCACGATGCTGAAACTTGAAAGGAAACAGGAAAATTCAATTAGTGTCATACTTTTTCTGTTTTGCAGGTTTAGGAGCTCCCAGGAGGTGAAAATGTAGCCTACACAAAGCTGAGGCAATATTGTGTTTTATCAAGGGTGTAATAAAAAAGAATTTAAGGATTCCTTGCTTCCAATGGGAAAATCATCCCTGTCTTGTACTGCAAGTACATCTTGACAAAGAATGCTGCTACTGATAAAAGCTCATGCAAACTTCTGAAGGAACGATCCCCAAGATCCTTAAATATTAACTTTATAGGACTCAGTTAATGTCTTTGCTGCAGAAAACTGTAAGGCTGATAGAGACAGGATTGGCAAGTTCTGAAGCAGCTCTTGTAACAGCAAACAGTTCTCTAGAGCAAATAGCATCATTATCAATAAAAATGACATCTCATTTACTGCAGGTTTTGTAAGAATGCCTATTCTGTTCACAGAAATCTGCTGTTGATTGGAAAAGCCAGCAATTTTCAAAGTAGTGACAGAAATTACCTGCCCTCCTCTGTATCTAGCATTTACTTTGCCCCCTTCATTTAGCTGCCTGGATAGCAAAACTGGTTTAACTAAATTACTGCTGCCTGCTCAGGCAGACACAGTTATATCAATATAAGGGTGTCAATTTATTTATAGGTGGTATGAACAACTATTCATATCAACTTAGTGGTTATGCAAATTTAAATACATTTATACTTCTCCCACAATCACTGAGTAGAGGCAAGCCTTCTGAATAAACAATAGCGATAGGAAGCATGCAGAATAGTTGGTAAACTCTTATATCAGCTTGATTCAATTGCTAAAATTGAGATAAAAAAATATCATCCAGGCTGCTAACAGCCAGAAAAGTTTTTAAGGTAAAAAATGGTGTTTTGCTGGTGGATTTATTTTAACTCCAGAGCTAGACAAATTTCAGACAGTGCACACTCACAAAATGACACATTCAGTGGTTCCACTTTGACTGGCACCTTTACAATATTATTTGATCCTGTCCCTCTTCTTCTAGAGATAATTTCTGTTTTTTTTCCAAACAGGACACAAAAAGAGGGTGTCTGCCTTTGGGTAGCGCTAGGGCAGTGGGGCTTTGGCTCACAGTGATGTGAAATAACTGATAAATAGATGGATATATTAGAGCAGAGCTGGCAATTATAATGAAACTGTCAAGGGTTATCTAAGAGGGAACATGTCTGGCCATGCAGAGTCCCAAGTAATCCATAACTTTTGATTACCTTGTCATCAAATAGTTCAGCCTGTATTCAATAACATATTAAACTTAGCTTGTAACAGAGAAGCCACATGTCAAAGCGTTCGTCAAAAATTTACTATTGAAATTTTTATAACATCTTGATAAATTATGCAGTTAATTTGGTCATATTTTCTTAAAACCAAGAGCAGTGCCTGTTTGAAGCACTGAGCATGCAGTAACCATTCTGATCAAGATGAAAGGAGTGGGCAGCACAACTCACCGATTTCAGAGAATGCTTTTCCTAATTGCAATCAAAGCTATCAAAGACTTCTTTGTAGAGGAGGTGAGAAATTTTTCAATTAATCGTTCCCACCTACCCAGTGCCAAATCTTGACTTGTTAAAAATTTTTTAGAAAAGACTTAGCCCTGATCGGTTTCTTCATATTAAAAAAAAAAAAAAAAGGAAATGCAAGTTTTCAAAATGTTGTATGGTTTTATTCAAGGACAAAAGTCACAATTTGCATATTTGGTTTTGAAATTTAAGCAAAAATATCATATACTTTCACCTGAGCTGTATGCTCTCAAGATTTTTAGTCACAAACACTTTTGAGATTTTAATTTTGCATTGTAACTGAAAGAAACATTTTTGAAACTTGGAAATCCTCCCACCTGCCTCTCTGGTTTTTTTCCCTCTGAGAATTAGGAAAGGTTTGAATAGTTTCAATGGACATAGAAGTCACAGGTGGAAACAACTCTCAGTGGGATGCTTTGACATGGTCTCATCTTTTTTCTCCAAAACAAGTTTTCAGCAAAATAAATAAAATTTCAAAAGATAGCTAAACTATTCCACCTAATTTGTCTTATCAGCTTTGACCATGTTATTTACCTTTTCTTCCACTAACATACTGCCAGCTTCCTATCTCTATCTTGATCTCTTCAGATTTGCTAAAAAACTTGGCTACAAAAATGCTACAGGAGAAAACTCAAATATCTGAGTAAAAGATAAACCCAGGTCATTAGTAAGTTGCTGTGCAGGAGGGGTCACCACGCTCCTCTTGCTGAATTATTTCCATAGGCAATGTATTGCAAACTTACCACAAATAACTTGAGACAGAAGAAAGTAATTACTGTAGCATTTTAAAGCCACAAAACTTTATGAAAATTGTAGATATAAAATGTTATTGGTTCTACAAAATCTGAGATCATGCAGGCTGAAAGTTAGTCCAGTGAGGACCAGAGCAATGTGTCCCCATAACTCTGATATAGTGCAGCTTTACTGCCACCTTTTTCCAAAGCACAAGTTGGGGACCTTATTAAAGGAAGCGCATAAATTCATAGCGTAGTTCACTTACTTATAAAGGAATAAAACAAGTCTTACTTTTTAACACATTCTGCCATTTGGAAGAACACTAGCAGCCAGTAGATTTTAATCTATATTTTGCAGAAAGAAGATATCTACTTGGTCTCTTTTGATACAGCTCTCAGTGGATATAGACTTTAAGTCAACAAAATCACTTATTTTTATCTTCAGATGATGTCTTGAAAAAGGTATGACGTTAAAGGTTTATTTCTTAGCTGAGAGAGGACAAAAATAAAAAAGAATGGGACTGTTATTCCATAGTCAATCTGAGCCTGTCTAACCACTACCTTCCTCTCTGGGTTATGATTTTCAGTTCTACCACCAATAAATTTCAGAAGCTTTATTGTGGTTACAGTTGGGAACCTCAGCCCTGTTGTGGCTGGTTATCTCAGTCTCACAATCCATTTGATACAACCTAATCCATTAGTAGTTATTTTTCCACTTAGGACCACAGCCATTATTTCCCCCCTGATACATGAACAGACATAAAAATAGACAGCAAAGAAAACTCAGGTGACAGACTTCACATTGTAGAGGTCAAAGTCAGAAGCCTTCTATGCAATAACCAGCATCAACAAAACCTAAATTAATCATAACTGACAGTGTAATACAATAAAAAAAATAAATAAGAGGTTCAAACACAACAATGATACACTGGGAGTAGAGAAGAACAGTTCAGTGCTTCTCGCAGGAGAGAGAAATTAAATTCCTTGTTCTATAAGCAGCAGAGATGATGAAACTTGGTTTCCTGCAGATCTGTATCTCAAGACTGTGCTCTCCTCTGGACTCTCTGATGCCTGAGCAACATGACTCCACATCAGCTTCTCCCCTGATGGGGCATGAACCTTCTGCCTCCTCTACCTGACCAAATATTTTCACAAAGCTTGTAGGGGTTGTTTGTTCTTTTTTTATATATATCTTTACCTTTCTGACAAGTTTGGATGAAATCAGCTCACACTTTCAAAAGTTTGGGGCCAGCGTGGGCAGGACTGTGGACAACCGATCAACAGACAGACAAATGCAGCAAGCTTTCATAATTCTTCTTTGCTCAGAAAAAATAGGTTAAAATAAAAACCTGTCCTTGAATCAAAAGTTGCACATGCCTGTTATTTGTGTGGTTAAATAGAGATAGCAGGAGGGGAAAGACAAGTCAGTGGGACTACACCTGAGAGGGACTCAAAGAGACATAAAGGGATTCGACAGAGATTAGATGCAGGTATAGAAAAAAGGAAGCAAATTCTGAGAAGACAAATGTTGCAGTGGGAGAGGGAGAGGGCAGTAGGGAAGGTGAGCTGGCTGATGAGACGAGCTCAAGACCTTGTCAGGCCATCGTTGTCACAGCCTCCGTCACCTCACCTTTCTTCTGATTTGACTTCAGTGCTACAAAGAAGCAGCAAATCTGTTAACATCCAGAAAACTCAGCTCACAGATGTCACTATATGGAACCCAGTGTGGGTCAGAAAATTACCAAAGGACAGAACTAAGCTCANTGTGCCCTGTCTTCCTGACATCTTCCAATTCATGCTGCTTTTGAAGAGTGGAGGGAGACAAATTATCCACTTTCCTAAAAATTACAGAGCAGAAGTATTGTGCCTGTGGAGGAAGAGAGAAGGAGAGATGCTTAGCTGCCATGTCATGACATGCCATAGGAGGGCAATGAGAGGGGATGACCAGAAAACAGCAAGGGAACCTCTTGCTCCACATCTGAGAATTGGAAAAGAGGAAAAGCCCTACATCTACTGGAAAAAAAACACTGCCACGAGAAAACCAGTTCCTTGGAAATGACAGCAGGAGTCTCGTTTCCAACAGCCTGAAAGCAAAACTCTGCCACGTCGTCCCCAGAAATGGTCTGAATCAGATTTGCTGAGGGCGAAGAAAGGAGTTGCAGGCATAATAGGTGGTGCTTATCCCCAAGCTATTCTGTGACTCACCTGTTGGTACAATTTTCATCTGAATACTTCTCAGAAAACTTCTGAAGTTCACTAAGAAAAAAAAATAATTAAAAGAGGCAATGGCATTTGCCATTTAAATAACATCTCTTTTTCTTTAAGCTATTCCATGCAAGAAAAGACAGAGTGAGCTCGCTGCTTTCACTTACCGATAAACTAATATGAGTGAAGAAAGTAACAGTTTTTATGAACATGCATTCATTTGGGGTAATGGACTTTCTATACAGGATATAAGTGTGTTTGAATGCTACCACTGCCCATGGTGCGGGTAGAAGCGCTGCCTCCTTGGGCTGTGGTGCTCCCGAATTTCTCTCTGGCTACTGCACTGTGCTTATCTCTGTTTGTTGCACTTGAATCCCAGCAAAGGCGAAGGTTGTGGACAGCTGGTAAGTGACTGACTCAAATCTAGCTTGTTTTAGTGTCCGATTGCTAGCCTGTATGGAATTAATTAATGTCTGTAACATTTCATTATCTATTTAATAATTAAGCTCAATCTTGTCCAGCTGGGTGTTTGAATAACGTGTAAATCAGAGAACCAGTTAGAAACGGGACAAACTAGTGCCAAATTCTGTATCACATTAAGTTTTCAGCAGGTTGACTTTTGAGGCCCAAATCCAGACTGGCCTCATCTATACTTTGCAGCAGATGAGTTATTCTCTTCTGCAGTGAGTCCTGATAAGCAACGTCCAAGTGTAGGAGCCCCATTTCCACTCGGGCAGAGATGCTGAATTCAGCCTCTCCTCCCATGGAGGGGGAGTGTAAGAAAAGGTCCCCACTTTCGCTGTGCAATTGTTGTGGTGATAAAAAAGGGATCCATAAATCCGTCCTTCAGCAGCCTGAGCAGACACGGGTGAAGGTACAAAAGGCTAGACATGAACCCAAGCAGATCTCCTGGTTTTGCACACAGAAAGGTGATACTTACATCTGTGTCCTCAATGATAGGTAGGCACCTGCCTTGAACTGGATTCAGCAGAAGGTACGCAGGTATTTACCTTTGACACTCTAATCCCTAAAGCTGTGCAGATGAGAACCTGTATTGACCCGTAGTGAAGACTAAATTGATTTAGTCTCCGGCTTTAAAATTAGATAAAACCACAAACCCTATTTAAAAAACAAACAAGTAAACCATGTTGCATACATCTCCAACTGAAATTTACAACCTTGACCTTAAAATCAAGCCTTTAACACGAATTTGAAGATTGAACTAAATTAACTTTTCTTCCCAAGATATAATCCAGTAAGAACAGTGTCATTGGGTTCTGTGCAGCATACATGTGCTCTGAAAGGGTTTTTTACAGAGCTGAGAAATCAAGCTTAGCAACACAATGTTTTCCCTCTTGAAGTACTTCAGAAGCTTTGCCCCGGACCAAGGCTTGGCGAGCCGCTGCAGGATTTGCACCTCTGGAGTCCTCTGCTTGCCAGGACTGGCAGCACCGACCTCTTCAGGTCACTCCCCTGACTTCAGCCTGCCCCACGTAATCCTGAAAAACATTCCCAGGAAATGTTGAGCAGGGAAATTGTATTGCACAGCCATGTGTCATTTACACACAACAGCTCACCAGAAAACATGAGGCAGCGTCTGGAAGAGTGAGGCTTTGAGCAGTTGAGTGTATGGCAAACCTCTCAAGCTTTAATTTCATCCTGCTACCAGTGCTGTGGGGCTCTGAACATCATCAGAAAAGAAGCTTATTAATGATTCAGCTCTGGGAGCTCCAACTGATTTGAAGGAGAAAATGTACCCTTTGAAAAAGATCTGATGGGAGTCTTCTCTTTCAAATCACTCCTCAAGATCTGCTTCTGCTGCGACATCCTTCAGCCAAATAACAATTCTGATGTGTTAGTGGCAGTCAAGGGCAACCCACATTCCTTATTAAAGCTGTTTGCTAATGATTCAGAAACACCGTGCTGGGCCCATATGATAATTTATATCATCTTGTGATATCCTCACCTTCTTTCCTTCCTTACTGCCTCTTGCCTCTTTAAACTTATTTCTTCTATTTTTTACAAGACCCTGTCCTCCTCTGGTGTTGGGGCAGCACGAGATGCTAGTCAGATTGCACTAATCCTGCAACTGGAGTTCTGCACTGATATCTGTGTGGGTGTCTATGTATACATACTTATATGCATGTATAAATGCTCACAGGCAAGTGCGTATATGTATATGCATATATATACACACACACCCACACACCCCTCCACACATACCCTCTCTGTTCTTAGAAAAATTACCTGGAGCTTTCTACAGCAGAGCTTTCAAATGCAAAATGATTCACACGTTATGCATGTTTAAAAATCTTAAAAATCAAAAGTAAACAAGCCAAAATCCTCCTAAGTAAATTTTTAGTATCTGATGGGAGGAATATTTGGTTTTTAAGGGATATGAATTAGTTCCCTTAAACACATGTAATGACATTACTTGAGAAATGAAATATACTTAGCAGGATCAAATAAGAGATTACATCTGTCAGAATAACTCTCTTTAAGGAAAATGTTCAAACACAAAACTTTTAATACTTCTTTCCCTTGGAAGTCATACAAGATAAAACTAAATGTGCCATCATTCTAAGTGAATTTTAAGAGTTACAGAATCACTGCTTGTTTTACTACCTCTATATACATTGTAGAATTGCTTACAATATGAAAGATGTTTGCCAATAAAGTGGTAGGTAAAGCCTGACAAGCTAAGCTGAAAATGCTTTTAGGCTATTAGTGTTAGGGACAGGGGTTGTTTATTGCTATGGATGACAGCCAGCCCTCTTTGAAATCACTTAGAGCTTTGCCACCATGACTTCGTCCAGGCCACTGTGCTGGGACACAGATCAGGGTCTCATTTTTATTACCTGGCTTGACTACGTCAACCAGTAACACTGGTGCATGGAAAAATTAAACATAAGCAATAATGAAATATCAGCTCATTATCACATTTGGGACAGAAATCTTGCAGTATCCTGGCAAGTTCACATGAGCAGGTACAGACAGATTCTGACCCCGTTTAAACAGGTGACCCCAATAAAGTCAGTGGTGTATCTGAGAGCAGCTTTACTGGTTATGCAGCAAGCTCCCAGTTCACTCACGACTGCAATATGCTGTTCCACAGGTTGCTCCCTACATAGAGCCTATTGCAGTCGAGACTATAAACTTCTCTGTTTGGATGCCCAATTTCACATGCTTCTTTAAGAGGCTGTCAGTGACTTTTATCCAGTGCTGAGTAACATAAGCTGAGATTCATGCTTTGGCCATGAACATAAAGGACAGAGCAGCACAGCCCCAGACCCATTAAGACTTCAGGTGGCTGCCTGATAGACTCCTGGTCCCCGCTTTGAACACAGCACTGCTTTCCCTCCCCACCTGAAAGCTCTCTAAAGGTTTCACATCCAGCTGAATGGTATATCAGTGGCAGATTATTTAATAAAAGCAGCGGAGTGGAGCTGAAAAGAGTACATCTGGGGGTTACAACAGAGATTTAGAAAGTCTTTGGAACTGCTTGCTCACAACCTTGCACACATTAGAGCAGCCTTACTGCTCACCACTTCCAAAGCCACCCTGGCACCTGGGGACTCTGCCCACCTATAGGACTTTCAGCCACATACCAGCAACCAGGAGGGAGGTAAAAGCTGATGCAGTCATTTAACACTGTATAGAAGTTTCCTCAACAAAGCTGAATTCCTTAAGGCCTGAAAAAAACTCACAAGTGAGTTTCACACTGTCTGGACAGCATGAAGCTGTCTCCTAGAGGAAAGACCTCTGTTCCATGCTGCCCTTCAGATTCCCAAATAGTGTTTCCCTTATCAGGTAACAAGGAGCGTTCTCAAAATTCACCATTATCGCAGTACATATAAGAGAATATCAAGGTCAGAGACAGCCAATTTGTAAAGCTGAGTTATGCTAAACAGAACACTATACTATAAATTAGAATATTATACTAAAACCTGTGCTGCTGGAAAGCCTCCAGATATCTTACTATGTCTCAGAACCAATCTGAAGGTGAGGATTACTCATCACCTTCTGTAAATCAGGCTAACAAATCAGGTGTACACAGTAAAATGGCTTTTTTATTAGAAGCTCTTGGATGTTACATAGATTGAGCAGCTGCTGTGGCTGAGACATTGTCATTCTCAGCTCCTGTTTCAAGCCATTTGTGGTATCATGGAAAACAGTATCAAAAGTAGGGGGAGAAATCATTGCAGTATACGCAAAGATAAATAAAAACTGGAACAGCTGCACCAGGTTGATGATTTAAAATATATAAAAGCTATAGAAATCAGGTGTTAGGTAGTTAAAGTCTGTGGAGAAGATTGTTAAAGCTGCATAAAGAAAGGTCAAAGCTCACCTCTTTCCATCTGCCTTTATTCTAGTTGTCTACTTGCTTCTTGGACCAAATAGTGTGTTTGCAGCTGAATATCCTGGATAAGCTGTGGGTTTTTCTCTAAAGAGTGTCTCATTTCCCTGAGTAAATCTGAGCTGGCAACTTGGACTTCCCAAGCCCTAAGCCACCCAAGCGCCCGTTTCCATCTCTAGCGAGACAGAAAAGAAATGCTATCCAGTAAACTACTACCGCTGTTGCTGAACTGCAGATCAACTCCAAGTTTTCACGCATGCGCTTAATATTTTGCATAATAGAAGAGTTCAAATACTCTGATACAATATAGTAGGAAAGCTTCTGACTAGAATTTAAACAAGCTTATTAAACCAGACTTGACAAGTCTCCAGAACAACATAAGCCAAGCAATGTTCCAAAATATGTCCTGAAAGATCACTATGACCAACAGAAATTACTTCAAAATTACATTATCTGTGCACTCAGGTTGTAACTCTATTCAGACTGAATTAGGCCCCTTTCAATATAATGGCATAGACTCACCACCTTCATCCTTTAGTTGCTATGCCCTAGAGTCTGGGTTTGGTTTTTTTTTAATAAACTATGAAAAGGGACAGATGTTACTGTCCTTGTAACTAGCAGGCTTTCTATATATCCTTATGCCCACAATTTAGCTTCAGCACAGCTTAAGTATTGCTTTTACTGTCAAAAAAAACTCAAAACAAATAAACTGCCCCTGTTCCAAGAACAGATTCACCTGAGGGCGTGCCAGATTCTATCTCTTTACACCATAAGAATAACCATCTTCTGGTCACTCAAAAGGAAAGTAAACCTGTTTGAGGAGTGTTAGGCATTCGTGAGTCACCCAGATTCCCACAAAATTCTCTCTCTACTACCTGGCAGTAAAGTCTATGTTCCCAGAGTGCATGTGCCTGCCAAAGGAGTGAGCCATAGGAAAATGATTTATTTTATCCCCATTTAAACACTCATGTACAATTAAATAAATATGCGCTGTGCTCTGCTGCAGCCAAGTCCATGGGAAGAGCAGCGCAGTGCTCCATGGGCACATATTGCCATAGAGGTGGTGAATGGCAAGTTGGGGTTGGGTTCACCAAAGCCCCTTAAACTGGGACAGGGATGAAGTGTCCTGTGCAAGTCCCTGGGGTTCACCAGACACCACTCTGGCTACCCTTGGTGTAGCTTATTTCACAAGGTATTTGTCTGAGAAAAAAAAAAAATATCTATCAATTTGCAAAAAGTGATTAAAGAAACCTAAAGGAAACTAAAGTTTCCATCTGTCTCTCAACTCTTGTAGCGTCTCTAAGAAAAAAAAAATGTAATAAATGCCTACCATTTGGTGCAATGCAGTGTATTCCAAGGGCAAGAACTTTTGTTCTTCAGAATTATTTTTATAATGTCACCTCTGCCAGGAATGATTTAAGAGCTTCCAGATAAAGGAATGAATTTCATCAGAGGCAGAGAGATCACCTCAAGTCTCCCTTTAGCTTCTTGAATAAAACACCCTCCCCAGCCCTCTCCAGCATCTCGCTGCTACACTCAGAAGTGGGACTTTAAAGCAAAGGAAATTATTTGCATCTCAGTCTAAAGGACATCTTTAAAAAATTAAGATATTAAACATAAGTGCACAGAGTAGAGATGAGTTTGTTGACTAAGCTTTAGACAGCATTAAAAGTGAAACTATCTTAAACCAACTGCATCCAATTTACTCCTCTGAACAGCTATTACTACACAGCACCACTGTGCCTGCTGCAAGTGAGAACAAATAGTACCCCACATTTTCAGAAAGCGAAGGCTGTCATAGCATTGCAGGTGTCTTGCATGTAGGAATTGCTACTTGCCATTGCCAATGGCTAATTACCATTCCTACCTGCATATAGGAATCCTCTCTCTAAAACTCTCTAAACTCTCTCTAAACTTATACTTCTTCCAATGCTAGACACAGCGAAGTATCATCTAAACACTTAAATAAAGCAAATTCCAAAGGGATTTCAGTACAAATCTTCCTCGCTCAACAGATTCCTGCTGTCCTACCCACCAAGCACTTCCTTCTCCAGTATCTATTAGTTCTTCTTAGTAAAGTTAGTAAACTAAGATGGTTGGAACTAGATGATCTTTAAGGTCCCTTCCAACCTACACCATTCCATAATTCTATGATTCTAAACTCAAATAAACAGACAAAGGAGAACTGGAGCTTGGAAATCATTTGCAATCTACTCCTTCAACCAACAGGAGCAGCTGCTAAAAGAGTATGTGAACGTGACCTTCGCTCATTGTAATCCTTCTGCATAGCTCCAGTAAGGAAAAGGAATCCTAAATATTGCACACTCCCAGCCATGAGTCACCCAAAAAAAGCACTATGCCAGGTGGCCAGGAGCTGGGCTTGCAGAATTCCACTGGACAGGAGCAAGGATGAACCTGAAGTGTCCTACACAAATTCCTGCAGTTCATCAGGCACCACTCTAGCTATTCTTCATGTAGCTTAT
This sequence comes from Ibidorhyncha struthersii, assembly GCA_013398815.1. Lineage (NCBI taxonomy): Eukaryota > Metazoa > Chordata > Aves > Charadriiformes > Charadriidae > Ibidorhyncha > Ibidorhyncha struthersii. The sequence continues at coordinate 315,792 of VZSZ01011088.1, forward strand.
TTTGAATATTGAGATATTATTTTCTATTCTACCAGGATCATTTCACATGGAGATGCTGGATGTGGAAGCATATTTTGTACTAGTCTCCATAATCTCCACAGCCTCCATAGTCATCCTAGTCCTATACAGACAGCAGACGACCGGCATTGTTGGGTTGAGCTCTGATAAGGAAGGCCTCAGCTCACATAGCACCTACATTTCCTAGCAGCTTAGGTTAAAGAAAGAGGAACTCAGACTGGCACATTGTCCTGGTTTGAGGTAAAACAGGACCAATTTTGTTCAGTAACTTCGCTTCTTAGCTAGGCCTCTTCTAACTACTGAAATTAACAGCATATTGTGCAGGCAATGTTCACTCCCTCAGAGTGATAAAACCAATGTTTATAGCTGATGCTCAGGCATGGTATGCGGAGAGGCTCTTGCTTATACTTATCGCTGTAACACCCAAGGCCAACCAACTTTGTTGTTTGCCACGTTGGAGGGTCGGAAGCAGAAAAGCACAGTGGGGTCCCACCTGCAGGGAGGCGCGGACAGGCCAGGTGACCCAAAACTGACCAACAGGGTATTCCATCCCATCTGCATCATGCTCAGTATAAAAGCTGAAGGTCACTCAGATCCCTCTCACTCTCTCTCTTTTTTTCTGCTCTCTGGCTCTTTCGCTCTCTCGCTCTCTTCACTTCAATCGTCTGCCTTTGGTCCCGATCCTGAAGGCAGATCTGGAATCCAGTTCCCGTCCGCCACTGAGTCCAGCCTGGACTGCCCCAGTGCCAGCCGGTGTCGTGACTGTCATCCTGGGAGCTTGATACGGTTTTGTATATATTTCATTATTTCCTTGTATGTTATTATTAATATCTCATTACAGTAGTTTAGTTGCTTCTAAACTCTTAAGTCTCTTTTTCCCTCCTCTGCCTCTCTTTTTGAAGAGGGGTAGAGGGGAGCATCTGTCGGTCCCATCTGGGGTCCCCCACGTCCCCAGTGGCCGATTTGGCCTAAACCACAACACACGTATTCAGGGAATACAGGTTAGAGAAGTGGAGAAATGGAGATTCATCTTATAAGGGGACACTATTACAAAATTACATATTCAGCTTAAAAAAGGCAAAGACACCACATCCTGACACAGGGTGCGATTGTGCTACAAATAATTCAGAGAGAAAACACAAGAGAAAAACTTTCCAAGCTCACAGACAGTGTTGGCATATGAAGAAAATGGTTACTAAGAAATGAGATTTCCAGCCATCTGGAGACCGAAGTTCTGGAACAGACTTCCAGAAAAAGAATACTAGGAACAAAACAAAACCCCCCAATCAGTTTCCAAGATAGGGCTGGATGTGTTTGCAAAAGGGGATTATTTGGCATGGTTTCTCACAAGGAAATCCACCTCAGTACTGCACCTGCTGTTCCCAAGCTAGGAATAACCTATAAACATTTCTAGGGAATCAGAGCACCCAAAGGCTCTTCAAGCAAACCATTGGTCACGTCAGTCTCCGGTGAGGTACAATAAGGCATTATATGCAAACAGTGCAACATAGGAAAAAAATGTATCTGGAATATTTAAGCATGAGGAAGCAGACAAAATGAAAGCTTCAAATGTTCATTTAGGGAAAAGATCTATCTACAGTGCACAGCATATTGAAGGGCAAGGAATGCAATTAGCACTTGCCGCTGTATTTCAGGAGTCCTTGATCATTTCTTCTTAGCATGTAATTTACATATTAATACTGGAAATGCCATTTGTTTGTCCATTGCATTAACACTCTCTGATAAGCATGTGTCATTAATGCATATGAATAAGGAGCTTCCACCTGTCTGCTAGGAAACGCAGCCAGAAGTTATTTACAAAGGAGTCATATTCAGGCTGTTTCATCCCGTAATGAATCACCTGCCTCATTAGTGGACACCTTTCCTTCCTCCACACCAAGCAGGCAGAGAAAGATCCTGACAGCAGAGCTAGTACTGCTTACTGCATGCTGGGTAATAATACAAGACTCTGCCATGAGACCAACATATGTGCCTGCTGGAATTGTACCCATGTGCCTCCTCAAGGCACCACCTTGTACTCAAGCTCCTTAAAAAGAATGAAAGTTAAAAGCCAGCTTTTAAGAAAATCAAGGCTTGGGAGGCAAAAAGAAAGCCCAGGACAGTGGCAGAAGCAGAAGCGCTGGTGAAGCCCGAAAGCAGGGCTGGCTGACAGCTCAGCAGGGCCACAACCTCCCGCTGGCAGAAGATCTGAGTCACGGCAGCCACCTGAGTCCTCTGGCACGGGCCAGCCTTTGGTCACTCAGTCAATAGTGAAGAGCAGGGTTAACTCCATGTAACCAACAGAATGAATATGAGCATAAATATTTTAAGACACTTTGGTCAGTCTAAAGGTCCATTTGTTCCTGTAGCCACTCTCTGGCAGTGGCTATCAGCACATGCTACTGCCAGGAAACATGGCACAGAGAGAGCCCTGTTGACCACATCTGATCTTTCCAGCAAGCAGGTGTTTGGGGCTGCTCTGTGCCAGAGTTTGTTCTTGATGGCCTTTCTTCTCCAAATCCATCCGATTCGCTCAATGCATTTCCACTTTTACATCTGACACATCATATGGCAATGAGTTCCGGAGCTGTATTACAGGCTGTGTGGAAAAATACTTCCTCTTGCTTGTTTTAAGCCAGATGTCTAATAGCAGCATGACACTGCCCATAACACACGGGCTGTGAGAGACAGGGAATGATCACCCCCAACTGAACTGCATGGCATACGTCTCAGTAGTCTATTTCCCAGGCTAAAAGCCATAACTCATTTAATCTTTCCATGTGCAGAAGCCATTTCAGTTTTCTGGTTAACCTCATTGTCCTTCTCTGTATCTTTTCTAGCTCTACTATATCTTTTCGAGATTAAGGGATCAGAAATGAACTCCCTATTGAACACCCCATATATGTAACAGTGACAAAGTGATATTTTATCCTCCATTCCTTGCCTTATAATTTCTAGCATTCCATTTGCCTTCCAATTATCATTGATCATTTTAACAATTTTTTCAGAAAATCACATATAATAACTTCAAATTGTTATAGCTAATAGGAAAATTATAATTTTGTACATATATTTGGGATTGGCTTTCCCAGGTGCATTACTTAAAGTATATGGGCCCCAGAATTCATCTGCCATTTTTATTTTACAGTCAATTAATATCAAGAAATCCTTCTAATGCTTTTTGCAGTTAGTGTGAGTTTTGGCTATTCTGAAATATTTTGTCTGATCAAGCAGCAGTTGTCACCACATCACTCACTCCCTTTCTCAGATGATTTATGAATACACTAAACAGCACAGAGTCTGGGACTGTGGACACTCCTTTCTATTGTGAAATAGAGATCATTTACTCCTACCCTGTGGCTTCTTTCATTTAACCAGTTATTAATCCACAACATCTTAATCTCATCAAGAGGCTTTGGTAAAAAGCATTGATGAAAGTTTTTTTAAATTTGTTATTAACTGCATAACCGTCACTCACATATTTCAAAGAACTCAAATTGATTTGTGAGGAATGATTTCAGCCTACAAAATCTGCTTTGACTCTTCTCCCTTATGTTGTATTTCACCTCTCTACTCTTTTCTGTCATTTGTCACAGCTTCTACTGATTTCTCCAGCACAAAAGTCAGAGGTACTGTTCTGTGGTTCCTCGAATTCTCTCTGCAGCCCTTTGATAAAAACTGGTGTTACATTTGCCATTTCCCAACCATCCAAAAGAAAAAAAAAAGAAAACAAAACATTTTAAACAATAGGTTGGAAGCTACAGTTAATTGTTCAGGAAATTCAGCCCTGAGTTCAATGGGTACATACTGGGCTCATGATGCCTGATGTCATCAGTTTGATTCTTCACCTTCCATTGACTTTTCTAAAGCCTCTTCTGGTGTCATTTCATATTGAGAGTTCCTCAGACTTGCATCCTATAAAGGAAGGTTTTACAGTAGGACATCTTCCCCAATGAATGTCAATGAAAAGAATTAATTTTAAGCTTAGTTCCCTACTTTCACTGGGCTCCCTATGATTCCCTTCTGCTTAGTTTGACATGTCAGGATCTTTATTTAAAATCAGCTACTCTAGTTCATAACTCTTCATTTTTAGACTTCTCTTACTGGTAGAAAAGTACTCATATTCATGAGTTTTTCCAGTACATATGAACTTGATCAAGCTGCCTATTTCTGTGTCTCATGGTTAAATAGATTTTAAGTTTTTTAATAATGAGCAGTGAAAACAGGGACCTTATTTGCCCACATATGATCAGTTACACAGCCTCATGTTTTATAGCATCCTATACCTAAGTGTAGGAAATACTCCATCCCGGAAGATCTAACAACCCCCACAATGAAGGATAAGAGCACAAAGAATGAAGTTAAGACAGCTAGCACTTTTAGTCTTCTGTAAATTAGTTGTTCTCCCTAACAAATAAACTGTATTTAAATTAGACTACATTATTTAGGCACAGTCTTAAACGCGGAAAGAAGATTTATGTTTCTGCTTTGGATTTATCATAGTTCTCTGAACACACAGCAAATGTTCAATGTCATATTTATACTGCCACATGCTGTGATTTTTCCTGCCTGAGAGACTCCAGGGAATATGCCCTCTGCTCATCTGCAGTTGTGAAAGTATTTAAGCTGCCATTTGTACAGCAAAGCAGTAGAAGGGTATGAAAGCACTAAACCATCCTTCTAAAACCACACAAAATAGGCCGGCTGAAATTAACACCACCATGTCAGTGTTCACTTAGAAAAAGGAAACACTGCGTTATCTCTCTCCAGTGATACTTTTTCCTTCACAAGATACCAATGTTCAATATCGCTTTGATGATGAAGCTGACAAATTATTTCTATTCACAATTCAGCACCCTCAAATGTTTGTCAGCAGCATTTGTTTCTCATTACTTCTAAGTAAATATTTTCTAGCAGCATTATGTCTAGACCTATTAACTCTAAGGGCAATCTTATCCAGGCCCTTTAAAAAATATGACGGTGAGCTTTTCAGACAGATTTATGAGTATCCATTGAGAAACTTCTGGCTCTAAACAGGCCTACATTGATATTCTATTTGATATATTGCTGTATAACATACAGCATTATTAATTGGGGTCCCCCTCAAGAAGTCCACGTGGGGTTGTGTTGATTCTGAACTGCATGGCTGCTCCCCACCTGCCCTGCCTCAGGCACACAACCACCAAGCTGCTTAACCACCCAGGCCACCACCCAGGTAGCAACAACTCATAACTACTGTTCTGTTCATCAGCATCTGACAATAGCAGTGGGGGAAAAAAAAAAGTATACGTGTGTATATATGTGTTTATATATGTATATCACTCTTACAGCCCAACAACTGACACGCTGCTTGCAGGTTTGGCCTGAGCTGAAGCCCTGAAGAAGATTTTCTCAGTTATTACAGAGAAAAGCTACCCTGAAAGCAAAGCACAGTCTGGTCACCACTAATAACTAGTCTGTGCCTGCATGCTTCTCAGGCAGCTCACAGAACAGCATCGCAACACCAACATGAATGTCAGCAAGTTTGTACAGAAAGAGTGCACTCACTTGGCAACATGGGGGCACAGCTTCGAGTGGTCACTTGGTCTGATGTGGGCCAGACTTGCCATAGGCTGTATGCATACTGAGAGGGTACCTCTGCTACCCAGCCGCTGGTATTTGGGAAGGGGAATCATATTTTCTTTATGAAGAACATTGGCATAACTGCATGACTGAGACAAACCTCCAGGAGAAAGGCCAAAGGTGGGGAGGAGAAGGGCACGCATTCTCAGGATCTTATGCCTCAGCAGCACCAGCAGACAACGACTGAGCTTGAAAAGTTTTAAGAGGCCACAGAGCCACGACATTCACCAGCACTGGGGAAGCAGCAGAACTGAGATGTCACACCTAAGTAAATACTCCTGTAGATGTAGGCACCTTTTTATGACTTACCTCAGTACAAAAGCCCCCAGCTGCCAAAATCTATGTTCCTTTCTCACTACTAACCTCAGTGGGACTGCTTACACAATTAAGGACTAATTGCATGAGAAGGGATTGCTTGATGAGGTTCTTAGGCTTGCATGTTTCTGGTCAAGTCATCAACTGATGTAAATTAGCACAGCTTCAAAGAAATTAGTTAAGTGATGCTGAAGGTCTGGCTCCTACTATTTGTGTGGTTTAGAGGGAGGATAATGGAGACAAAGAGATTTTGTATGAGAAAATTGTGTCTCTACTAACACATTAGAATTCTTGTCAGCAGACTAATAGGTAAAGTAGACTGGTAAGATATAATTTATTTGGATTTTCATTAAGTTCTATTAAGGAAACTAATTAGTCATGGGTTAAATGTCAAACCTGGTCTGGGATTTTAAACTGATTAAAAGACACAAAGGCAGAGAATTTAGGCATGCAAATGGTGAGAATTTAAAAGTAGCTGCAGAGGGGCAGTGTTATTTAGTATACTTAAGTTATTAGTAAACAATCAGGAAATGATTTGCTGGGAGTCTATTTGGACAACAGAAAAATGTTGAGGTGCATCAAGTCTGAAGGAGGTTGGAGGAATTAAAAGGGATGTAAGTACATAAGCAGATAGTTATCATTTCTACAGCCAAGCAACACTGGAACACCCTGATCTTAAAGTGAGCACTGTCACCAGCTGTCCTGTCCTTAATATACCTGAAGAGCAACTTGAGCAATTTAAAATAAGCCTCAGCTGAAGAGTGGGAGAAGCCCATCTCCTTTCACAGAAAACATCAGTTTGTGTGGTAATTGCTAAAGCACAAGTCAATACTGGAGCACCTCTCCTACGAGGAAAGGCTGAGAGAGTTGGGGTTGTTCAGCCTGGGGAAGAGAAGGCTCCGGGGAGACCTTATAGCCTTTCACTACCTAAAGGGAGCCTACAGGCAAGATGGAGAGAGACTTTTTAGCAGGGCCTGTAGTGATAGGAAAAGGGGTAATGGTTTTAAACTGAAAGAGGGTAGATCTAGACTGGACATAAGGAAGAAATTCCTTATGATGAGGGTGGTGAGACACTGGAACAGGTTGCTCAGAGAAGCTGGGGATGCCCCGTCCCTGGAATTGTCAAAGGTCAGGTTAGATGGGGCTTTAAGCAACCTGATAGGTCCCTGCCCATGGAAGGGGTGTTGGACTAGATGATCTTTAAGGTCTCTTCCAACCCAAACTCTTCTGTAATACTATGAACACTGTCATCTTGGCTTGGTTTACTTTTTAACACACAACTGCTACACAGGTATTTATTCTGACAGGTCATTCCTCTGCAGCAGTATCCTGCCAGCAGGCAGCTAAGGGACAAGTTTTCAAGCAAGCATTTAAGCTGTGCAATCAGGAATGGGTCCAGTGGCACACTGATTGCAGTGCATGGTGATGCCTCCTCACAAGGTCGTTTCCACACAGGGGAAACCCGGGTGCATGGGTCAGAAGGAAGTCATGGTACCCTCTTGCCAGGTCCTCAGACTGAAGACACAGGAGGCCCAAAAGCATGTCCAAATGTACAGCACTAGAGGCAGTACTGGACATTTCATGAATAAGCAATTGTGGGAAAAGCTACAGAACTTAAGTTATATGTGCATTATAAATACGAAACCTCAAGTTTCTCCTTTATTTATAACTGTGTTGTAGCAGGGGATCGGGCTGTGCCTGTATGCCTACCCAGTCACAGAATCACAGAATAGTCAGGGTTGGAAGGGAC
>VZSZ01011089.1:0-34178 GCA_013398815.1 Ibidorhyncha struthersii
AGCCCTCTCCCATGGGATTTCTCCAAGCAATTCCTTAAAACAATCAAAGTTAGCCCTCCTAATATAACCCAAAATGGTGTGTGGGGCGGTGGGGGTGCAGGGGAGAGTCGACTCAGTGCTCTGTCTCTCGGCACTACGGCCACGCTAGGAAGAGTCGATTTTGGAAACTCCCAGTAGCACAGCTGGCACAGGAGACAGCATTGCAAATAAATGTGCTGTTTTCACAGATACTTCTCTCCAGTTGCATAAGCAGGCGAGGGCTTTTGGATGTGCCAGCTCATCCTGTCAGCTACTTGTTGCCGAACGGAGGGGCTGGTAATCACCCCCAGAACAGCTGCACAAAGAGAGAGCAATCCAATCGCTTCAATTGTCTCTGTTTCATGGTGCCCTAACGGCACAGTACTGCTCTCCAGCAGACAATCTGCCTTTGTCCGTAATCACGTTTAACAATTAAATCTAGGTCAAAAGTCGAAACCACAGAGAACGAATTGTCTGCAAAACTGTAACATTTCTTGCACTGTGAAGGTAAACCAAGACAGAAAAACAGATATTTTGAAAGGCTTGAGGAAATTCTTGCTTGGTATTTTGTTGCACTTTAAACATGAATAACAAAAATGGGGGGAGAAATGTAATTTGTGAATTTGCGCAAGACTCCTCCCTAGAATTCCAAGTGGCTCTCTTGTCAAATTATGCAACACCTTCTAAAATCTTTGCATATTTTAAAAATATGAAGTAATCTGCTTTGTAACTCTTTCTGGCTAAATGCACTGGCACTACATTTCAGAGCACTGCTCTGCAAGCTTATCAAGGCAATTGGGAGTGTTTTCTGGAGCAGCAGGAAAAAGAAAGGAGTTACAGCCACTTTACTTTCCTGACCAATACATTCTAGGTTCAATGCCATGGATCAATATTACAGCTGAGTTATATCATCCTCCTGCATCAAGCTCATATAGCTGAGTTGAAAATATTAAAAGGAGAGGGAGGCAATTAATGCAGAAAAAAACCCAAACCTTAAATAAGACCATTCCACTTTCTATCACTTTGCTAAAATAAGCCTTTTGGCAGATGCTAATATTCTGAGCTGGCTGGCAGCCTGAAATGAGTTTGTGGGAATCAGGTAGCACAAATGGGTGGCTCGGAAAGAATGTGAAGCCTCCAGTGATGTTTTTTAATATTTTCCTGGTGTCCCAGGTGTCTGCAGTGGGCCAGAGAAGATACGATCCTTGTCCCCCGGAACATTAAATCAGTGCAGTAATGTATATAATGCAAAATCCAGGTCTCATAAGGAATGTGGCTGCCAGGAACAGGATTCTCAGTATCATCACACAATGCTGCTAGTCTTTCCAAATCCATAACCCCCTAATCCAGTCTGTGCAGAGATCATTCAAGGGTCGGGAGCAGATGAGTCACAGGTATCTGGGGGGTGACATTATGTGGGTTCTGATTTTAACTCTCATTGCTTTTTCAGCAAACAAAATATACACAAGCTAATTTTATTGAGCACTCCTATAACAAAACCTTCTTGTTGACTGCTCTCTGCAGAGGGCTTTAAAATAAAAGATATAGCTAGTTAACCGTCTTGCAGCTCAAAAGAGCGCAACTGAGACTGATCTTGACTAAAGTGTAGTTGTTTGCTGAATATAACTTTGCTGTAACTGCTGTCTTCCCAGAATACATGTACCTCTAAGAGCTGTTGTTATATCTCTACTGCCAATAACATATATTTGCAGTACTGAGTAGTATTGGGTTCCCTCCACAAGGTTCTAGTTCTCTCCACAGTACTCAGAGGTTTAGACCAGTTATCCAGATACTCAGGTTCTATATAGCATATCTAGCATGCTGTCTGAGATCAAAACAAATACCAAGGTAGTCATCTGAGCATGCAGCAAATATCTAAAAATAGGTTTGTACTCCTAAACTTACATGATTCATAGGTGGGTCCCTCAACCTTCAACAACTCTGGCTTTATCTTCTATAACAACTCCCAGAAAATTAAATATAGATCTAGGAGTCTGCAAGCATGAGCTCTCTAACTAAGTATTGTAAGGTGAACTATGATGGAAACCTACATCATGCCTACCATCACCAGTAAATGCAGGATGGCTTATCCCTCATTGTGAGAAGGACAAAGAGTTTCATACTTACCACAGGGTGAGATAATTCCCAGACCCAAACACCGCAGTGGAGGTAACCCATGGGCCAGACCCTCACTGACCCTTCTCTGACTTATCTGAGCATCCATATCCTACACCAAGTGTATTGTTTTAGTAAAATGTGGACCCTAAGATCTAGTTCCAGGTGACCTTCCAAATTCTTTTCAGGAAGGGCAGGATTTGCCTCTGAGAGTATTTAACAGCATAAGTCAATTTTGCCTCCTGTGCAGCATATTTCCATGTTTTCTGTGCAGTATATAGGGAAAAGGAATATCACTGTCATATAATACACACACCTTGCTTCTCACCCAATAATTGCCCAGAGCAGTTCTAAACTCATTTTATGCAGAGAGTGGTTTATATTTACGTGAGATTAACTTGACCTTGATTTTATTAAATTTGGAAATATGACAAAAGAGCCTACACCACTGCTTCTCAGAAGTGTTTGTGAAGTGCTTTAAACATTTACAGCACACTAAATGCTAAATGTTAAACATCATGATGTCAGGCGAAGTGCTGTTGGTGCAGTAGTGAAAATGGCAGCATTATAACATTCTCGATGTACTGGAACCAATCACTAAAATATTCTTGTTTGTTTCCACATAGCACAACTAAAAGAGACTGGCAACACACAGATGCATCTACCCCAGTACCTAGAGAATAAAGACAAGTTTTTCCAGTTACTTCTGACTTAAACTTGCCTTACTCTGGAAAGTTTTCTTCACTGTAAAGTACTATTCAAAATTATATGCCATGTTAGAGGTGCCAGGTAAACCTCTATTACTGCTGTGCGATACAAATGCGAAACAGTGAGCTTTGCTTAGTGCTCCATTGAAATACTGCTTACTCTGCTTCAGATTAATTTGCATTTAGGTGTGGGAATTTTACAAATGTGATATGACAGCTTGAAATATTCCTTTTCCCGCACAGACAAATGTCAGGAAAATTATCCATCTGCATTCAGAACAGCACCCAACTGCAATGTTGCCTCCAATAAGATGATGTCTGATGTCATTCAAACAAAGAGATGCATTCTTTCCTTTCCCAGGGTGAAAGAAGTAATATTTGTAAGTGACAGCATATTTACCACTCTGCTAGTGCTAGTTTCATCCTTGTATCCTATTATTTTTCTCAAACTGTTCAGCTACACCAGTTTGAAACCTTGCTTAATAAACATTTATGTTTAATCCATCCAAATATTACTGGGATCTTATCAAGGATTTTCCACAAGAATTAAATAAATGGAGGAAGGACCATGTTATTACTTATTTGTTTAGCACCCTAAAGAACACAGATGTCCTGAACCTGGATCAATAATAATTCCTTAATGAAAATGCAGGTCACAAACAGAATGCCCAGCCAGAAACAACTGCCTTCTAAGCTAATCTTCCTTACAGATGAGTAAATTCACTACACAACCTTTTAAACAAATACCATCATGTTTACTCTCCACAGTGCAAGAAAGACAAAAGCTGAGAAGCATTCCCAGGCACAAATAAAACACAGTAATTACTTGTTTTTAAACAATTGTAAAAGCAATAACATAGTGTTTTGCATCTTTGACTACCTATATTAAGCAATTAACGGTGCACAGTAACATGAATGTCAACTAAATACTGCAGATTATTTGCTGCTGTTTATGCCTGGGCAATGCACTTCTGATTCTCTGCATATGTCCCATTCCATCAGGTCATATCAAATCATGTTTTGTCAGTGTTTATTAATTCAGCCTAAATCCAGTCACATGACACATGCTTCAATGCACTTAGTATTAAAAAACACTTTCTGTAATTCCAGTTATTTTTCAATGTGAACAGATACATCCGATTACCCAGGGACTTGCATGTCAAGTTTATTGCATTTCAAGAATGATTTTACTTAAGGTGTTGGGCAGTCATTTAAAACACTATTCTCCTTTACTTTTAAACTGCAACCCACAAACTACTGAGGAGCTGATTTCCTCTTAGTAAGAGCAGTGGCTTGAGCTAACGCTAATGGGAATTATTGAGGCGTAGCATTAAAGTTTTAGACAGCCTCAAGTTTCCAACAAGACTAAGAGGTACTGCTGTGCCACTTATAGTCTACTTTGTGAAAAGTAAAAGCTTAGCAAAGGAACATAGGCAAATTTCCTTCTGCCCTGCTATGATTAAGTCTCATTTCAGTTGTACACATGGGACAACAAAAAATTAAGTATGTACATTATGTTCTGTAAGCATAGTTACATCCAGAAAAACAGGGAGTCAGGGGAAATAGGGGGATGAGGAGAAAAAAATAAAGTTAATTGGTTTACCTGATACTGTACAACACTTTTCCAGTTTTAGAAATCCTCAGCAACTTGTTGTCTGTCGTGACATCATGGAAGTTTGCTCCCTTCTCATTGGCAAAGAATAGATCTGGCTTCCAAATAGAGTCCAACATAGAGGGATCCAAATCCAGGGAATCATCAGGATATTCGCTGTAAGCCAGACGTGAGTCATTCCACTGCTGTCTCAAAAAAATGTTCACTCTGTAGTCCTACAGAAATGCCATGTAAAAAGGTTACTAAGCCACTTACCAAAACGGGAAGCCCACTTTAGCTTTCTTTATGCTCTTAGACTTACTACAGTACCAGCGTTACATCGAACTTTTATGTTACCCTTTGAACAGAAGAGTTGTCATTTGAAAATAAAGCAGTTTGGGTGCTGTATTGAAGCAAACAAACAGAACTGGTACATTTGCCAAATCAAAATTACTTCAGTGACGAAAAAAATATTAACCGCAACCTCCAATATTAAATATAGCCCTCTTTCAAATGCTCAAATTAACTTAGAGGTACTTAGAAAGTCAAAAAGCATCACGGATAGATATATAAAATTTCAACAAAGATTCTATAAAACTACTAATTTAAATAAATTGCTTCCAATATGTAAATCAATTATTTCTAATGTACTCATGAATAGTTGCTAATTCCAGTGAAGCCAGATTTGTATAGAAGAAATTAAATCAGCACTTCTTATTTACTGTTTGTATCCTTCTTCTATCCACTGTATGCTTTTCTCTGTATGTTCCTTCTTTCACTCCTCCCTCTCTGCATCCCATTAAAATTGTTCTAATTGCATTCTTCTGCTCAGTGGTCTGCTAGTCACAACTGGGAACGGCAGCAATTACTTAGAGGTTCATTTAGAACCAACATTAACGCTGTGTCAAGAACTGCCTATTAAAGGGGAGTGTGAAAAGAGCTTTTAGGGTCTAAACTCCCTGGAGGGAACAGAAAGATGCTAATGCTTGTTCTCCTTACCCTGAAGTTCTTAAGTCAGCAAATAAGAGCTTCATCTCCCCCACACTTCCTTGCTGTTATAGCGTATTCACCTGAAATTACTACATTGAACTTGCTTGTGAACACTCTCTTAGAAACACATCTACACTTTGCCTAAAAGGAAAGTATTTAATAATATTTATATTGATTATATTATCTGCAGGAATACGCTACAAACAATTCTGACAACTGTACAAACCTCTGACATTTAAGATGTGCTTTAATTGCAGTACATTAAAATGGCAGCACTGTGCTTTTGACTTGGAAAATGTATGAGCTGACCTGGGTTTAGTTAGGCCACTGAACTGCATAGTCTAAAGAACTTATCATCCTTGAAATATTAATAAATATTTCACTCTAATTAGAGCTGCAGAAAGCAGCTCGCCCAATGTGCAGACTCTGTGAACGAATCCCCTCCAAGCTTCAGCATTTCCCACCCTTCGCTCAGCAGGCTGGTGACGAGTTGTGCTGCTGCCCAGACAGAACATTTCTGACATCCAAACTGATGCAGTTTTTTAACCCAATGGGATGATGCTTTATAATCTCACTAGGAACTTGATTTTTCTTGCTTTCTTTATCATTTTCATGTTTCTGTTGGGTAGATGTGAGTTGAAACAGGAATGTCTACTGATCGGAGCAAAACAGATCTAAGAGAGGTCTTAAGAATAGCACATTTAGGTAAAATTTAGATAAAAGATACTTACAAAAGCCTGTAGCCGTTTTTCACAAGCCACTGTACTTTTTTATGATGATGTTGTTTCATACAGTTTAAGATCAAATAGCTACTTGCCGTCCTGAGCTTATAAAATACCATCATATCTTGTGAGGATACACTAACCCTAAGCATAATTTCCCTTGTTTCTTGGTCTTAGAAACTGTGTGTGTCTTATAAGTTTCTATGGGACAGTTTTGTTTATAAATCCAGGAAAGCATTTGATTTCCTTTCTGCAGAAAAGTAGGCAGGAGCTGTCATCAGCAACTGCTGATAGAATAAAATTGCTACAACTAGTTGTGTGAGTGCCTTTAATTTGTCTTTGAAATAAGATATATAATAAAGTCTACAGGAAGCAGAGGGATTTTTTTCCCCCATGACATAGAAATCATAAATAAGTCAAATCAGTAAATTGTTTAGAAATATCTAACAATAAATCTGCTTTCACAGATTTCAGTAGTTGGTGATTTAGATAACAAAAAACAGCCTAAAAAATCTTCATTCATAGAAGAGCTTGCATATGATGATATATATTATACCAAAAGCATAAATAATGCCAATAGGAGTACACCATCTTTTTCAATATGTACCTTCATAAATATATCAGAGCCATCACACCAATACACTTAGAAATGCTTTCTCTCTGCAAGCTTTGATATTAGAAGAAAAACAGCACTGAAATCTTTGTTTATGTCCAATTGGCTTTGCATATATGTATGTACATTTTTTTTTAGTAAGAAATAAAAATTGAAATATAACATGCACATCACAAAAGCATCATTACTTTATTCTTCTATGCTTGTAGTATAAGCAGTTGAGAGGGATGTGTGTTTACACAGTCAGAGCTAATAATGTGCAGAATTTTGAATTTATTTTTCCTGTGCTAACATTGTAACTGTCTTCTGAAGAAAAACTCTCCTGAGAACAGTATCACAACATGGAGCAGACTACACTGTGTATTTTGCAAGTTCCTGAGTGTAGAAGTGGGTGGACTGTAGTAATGCACTCCTACACGACCACGAGTACACCTGCTCCACAAATTCTTTCTGACAGCACCACAGCTCTGAACGAGGAGTGTGGACCTGAAGATTTAATCTCAGTTGCAACACTGATGCCAGCTATAGCTCAGGGCAACTCAGATAAACAGATTTCCTCTGTTCTCAAGCCATAAGATCGGAGTAATGCTAACATACTAAAGGAATACTCATCTGATTAGTTTTAGTAGATTTTTCTGAAGATTTAGGACTCAATCCATAGATATATTTAGTCTGTGTTACAGGATTCTAGCCAGGAATGATCTTTCAGCAAATCCATGGCCACCAGATCCACTGCCCAGAACTTCAGCAAAGCTCTGTGTCCCTTTGGTCTCCGGCACTGCTGTGGCAGGGGGGTGCAAGGGAGCCCCGCTCCCTCTTCAGTGCTACTTTCTGTCTCTGAACTGACGCTCACCTTAGATCTTAGCCTTCCTCCCCTCTTCCCCTCCAACAGCATTGATCGCCCGGGTGTTGAGTCAAACATCTGTGGCAAACAGCAGACTTAGCTGGCCTTCCGTGCATAGGAAGGGCTTGCCAAAGAGACTACTCTCCCTTTCTAAATCCTAAATATGAATGCTAACTGAAAAGTAGTGGTTCAATGACCTATTTCAAGGCCATGTGATGGAAAAGTACTTGGTTACCTATGTACCTAAGCAGGCAAGGTGTCCCCAATGGCTTCAGTGGGAGTCTCTTATGCAGTTAAAACTATACATGTGAATTAATCAGGACCTAACAAGCTGATCCGTCATTATGTTTTTTCTAGTGGAAAGATAATATCAGACAGCCACAGCCAAGCTTTATTGCTCCTAAAATTTTAAAAGGAATGGCAAATTTTTCTAACATAAGTACTCAAAACACAACTGGAGTTTGATGCATTTGCCCCAACAGAGAACCCGCTGCATAGTGTCACTCATAGATTATAGGGCATAAGGACAATAATAATGTCCTCACAGTTAGTCATTTCTGTAATTAACAATTAGCTCGTCAATGTACAAACTGCTCTTAGCTTGTCCTATAGCTGATAGCTAAAAAATCCTGGTCATTAGCAACACTGAACATCTGAGTTCTTTGGGACTCTGCCCAGCCTGATGCAGATTACTCATCTGTGATACTCAACAGCAGTCATGCTGTACAGTGAATTTTTTGCTGAATACTGCATGTGTGAATGCTTCCAAAAATAGATACAGAGCTTACTGGCATAACTGCTTTATTCAGTGAAGTTACTCAGGAATGTCTTTTCCTCTTTTTTGCAAGTTAGGGCTTAAATGAAAGACAAGTGAATCAACAAAGAAAATTGCCAACAATTCCATCTTGACTCTGGCCTTTTTTTACTATTTTTATTTTTGGTATAATATATATCATTCTAATATTGGAGAAAACCATTTCTTTTGGAGAAAAATACAGCAATTGTGATACTGTCCCATACGTGCATTATAGTGCAGAAAGACTATTACATATGCATTTTGTTACCCTAGATTTTTGGGAACATAACTCATGAAGACTCTATGGAATTCATCCCTTTGGAGAGAATCAACACAAAATCTGTTCTGTTTCTGAATGAAAAGGTTTAGCTTTTAGAAGAATATACTGGACGTAAGAGTTGTGCTGGCCTTTCACACAGGGATGAATTTCATCCTGGTGTCTGTCCCGATCAGAAAACAGAAGCTACTCCTGCTAATATTATTGAGAACCTGGCTTACTGAATTTAGTAGCTCTGGGAGTGTAATCCTGTTTGCCATGTTCATTCCTCCTACTTTTCTAAACAAGCTTTCATCTCCCAAATTTCCAATGAGCTGCTGTAGATTGTCCAAGTTATATTCTGATAATATCCCTTCAGTACATATACATGGTTTCACTAAGCGTTGCTGTCTTCTGAGACACGAATGTGTCTATCGAATTTACAATCCAGGGCTTTAAATGAATCTTTTAGTTTTATGTCAAAACCATCAAGAGCATTTTATAGGGAAAAATGAATCCTGGGAGCCAAACAAAACTCATTATTTATCACAAGGGATGCCGACATTTTTACCACATGATTACATCTTTTTCAGGAAGGCAAAGTAGATGGAACTGTAATTGATGTCTGCCGCTCAGAGCAGTTTTAAAACATCCTAAAACTAGTCACACTAGTCATTAAAGAAGTGACAGCATTAAGAAAATCAATATCAAACAATTAAACTTCATCTAAGAGAAATCTTTCCACAATTTCGGCAGATATTATGAACAAAGCAAAATAAGAAAGCCAATAGTCTCTGTTTTCATCTACTTGAATGTTTGGCTGTTTTCAGCAGAGTGTGTTAATGAACATTGGAAAGGTGCACATTAACATATTTGATAGAAGGTAAAATGCAATGAGGGGATTTAATCAAAGCAATGAAGGAGTCTAATTAATGCAATCAGCATTAGGTCGTGCAAATATTTTCATTGAATGCCATCTTGTAAAGCCAGTGACGTGCAGGATTTTTGCTACTTAACGCTATGCTGATGCCTGTACACACTAGGATCAACAGACATGCCTGGGTAAAAAAGGCTACGTTCATAGCTTTCTTCTCAGAATCCTTTAAACATAGGAAAACAAATGAAGTTTTCCATGAAGTTTTCAAAATACCTGAAAATTAAGTCTGTTGATAATTGTGTCACACCAAGATATGTTTTTTCCTGTCATTTTTAACTTGATTTTAGTTTTAAGTTGTTTTTAAAATATTACAGATACATACTCTAAAGCATTAACTTATCTGTGTATTTTATAGCTCTCTATGTTATAGCTTGTAATTTATAGAAGAGTCTTTCCCACACTGTTTAAGAAAGCAACCTGCCCTAACAGTAACTTGCCCTTTATCTTGAGAAAATATTAAATAACACAGTGTTTTTAAAAATAAAAATATTTAGGAGCAGAAGGTTCATGTTCCTACATGCCTTAGGCACCACTTTCTAAAATGATGGCATGAATTACAATTGAATTTAAATGAAGTATTCGAAGATTAAGTAATAATTAAGTTGGGCTCTTCCTTCATAATGCAAGGATTGCAAGGTGGTATCTACCCCATTTTATAAAAAACTAGTTCTTTGATATACTGTAAGTCCTTTTGTGGGTAGCAAGCTCATTTTTTGCTATCAAGAACTCAGTCCTACAGGATGTTAAGCACCTTTATTGCCTCTGGCTTCAGCAAATACAGAAAGACCTGGACGCTGTGTAGGAATACCTGGAAAACAGAGTTGTGAAACTACATTGCAATTGCTTCAGAAATGTCCATAGCTTTCCATACTGTCCTGAGGCAATGAGAATAACTCTTGCAAAATTTCAATGAAGTTGATATCACTTATTTTTTGTTTATTTTGTGGCAGCAGTGACTTGAAGAGTTCAAAGTCAAGCTGGGATTTGTCACTAGACCCTTTCTAGAATGGGTTTAACCCACTTCTTGTATATGAGCACCTGATCATTAGCATGGATTTATCGTATTATTGTAAGAAAGCTATCCAAAGTCTCTCTCTAGATTAACCACAGTAGTCAGGTATATGTATGTTTGAATAAATGATTGCTCTTTTTTGTTCATTGTTTGAAAAGGAAGATTAAAAAACTCAGCATCTTTTTAAATGCACTCTGAAAAAATATCTTTCGTTTTTCTTAGCAAATATCGAATAAAAGAAAATTCACTTGTAGACTAAAACAGAAGAAAGTTGGACCAAAATATTCATTTCCATTTTTTTATCTTGACTTTTTTAACCCTAAATATTGGCAATTTTTAAAAGAAAAATCTCACCTTGAAATGAAAAAAAATGAACTATTTATTATTATATATATCAAAATTAAAACTCTGACGTTTTCATTTCAGCCTTTTTTTTTTGACTGATAGCCTTCTTTAAACTCAGTCAAAATACACATTTCAGTCAGCTGGGATTCCGCCATTTCCTAGAACCAATTCAACCCTCAAAATACCCAAGTGTCCTTACAGCCATGTGGCTTAGTCATTTGACTCAAGTTATGCATTCACTTCAGTTACTGGTGTGGCTGCAATTCACAGAGATTCAGCTAGGTTAAACAAGACCATTCTGGTAGCTCTGTCAGCACAGTCTGCAGCAGCAGATAATTCAGCGTGTGGTGTAAGACCCACTCAAAATATAGATTACTTGTCGGGGAGCCCCTTAGCTGAGCTCCAGCCATTCCTCTGCTTCTTCAGTGCTAATAAAACCTGAGAAAGCTGGTTTGCGCACACCTATATTTGCTGCCATCACAGCCACTACAGACTATGGTGCAGCTATTCCATGCGTACATTTAGATTTGATAGTTTACTTTAATAATTTATATACCTCTTTATATATTTATTTATATTAATATTTTTAATATATATTTATATATATTTATATTTATTTTCTTTTCATTCACCTGATAGACTTTTAGTAGCTTAGTAACTTAGTAAATGTCCCCACGTCCTGAGCATCTCTATTCTATATCACATCCCACTCCTTCACAAGATGGCTTCAATGACCAGTCCCACTCACCATTGTAGTTTCTGCTATTGAACCAAAGCTGTTGATAAATATGTTGCAGGTAACATTTACAGGAGGACCTGCAAGTTGAACAATAAATAGAAAAATTGACAGGTTGTGTTCATGACATATATTAAGTATTGTTGTTCTCTTGCCAATGACATCATAGCACTTACCATTGTGGTTTCTGTGACTGATCCAAAACTGTTGATAAAAATATTGCAAGTAACGTTTACTGGAGGACCTGTGGAATGCAATAAAAATGTTGCAATATACATTGATATAAAAGTACAGATCCCTCAGCCTCCGTACAATCTGGTACAGATGTGGCTGAAAACAAGTAGGAAGTGAGTTTTCCCATACAGATCATGTGAATATGGATCAAAAGCAAAACATTAACAACACTAATTTAATTAACCTAGTTTCATTGGCAGTTGTTATAAAAATACACAGAACTATGTCCTTTCATTTAAGGATCGATGAGAGGAGTTGAATGAGAGCATGGGTATGACAGCTTTTTCTTTATCCACAGTACCAGCACAGAATATACTTTAGCATTACAACCACTCCTCTCTACCTTCCTTCTCAAACTTAAAATCAAAAGATTATCTCTCCACACCTGTTCCACTCTGTATGCAATGACTTGCCACTAAAATTCCCAGCAAGGGCCACTTTTCAAATTGACTCCAATCCACTGAAAAGGGATTTGGACAAGCAGCTCTTCATGCACCTGGTCAGGAGATGTCTGCCTTGCCATGAAAAAAAAACATTTTAGCAATATCTGTTCTGGCTTAATACAACTTTCATTAAGCAGCTATTTGTGATCTCTTCCCTCCTACCTCCTTTCCTTTTATTTAGCAGTCACTGACGTGTAGCAGAATGAATGGAGACTTAATATTTAATTAGTTGTCTATTAACCTCCTAGTTTTTTTAGGCGTGATGAAATCAACAGGGGTTCTCAACTGAATTAAAAAGGATTAATGCTAAATGCCTGAATTCCAGTGACACAAAAGTGACAAAAGCATTGAGTATCGAGTGTTTTCTTCTCTCTTTTCTCATTATTATTTTTAATCATATAACTTTCCTTATATTAAAAAAAACAATGTCAGTGCACAGAATATAAATACCTACATTTTGTTTCATATTTAGATCTGAAACTGCTTTAAAAAAGATGGAAACATTTTTAATTTCTTTTTTGAAAAATTGAAAGATAAAGTAATGTGCCCAGTGAAACCCAGTACACTATCAGGTTCCTGAGTGTTAGACCATCCACCTTTGAGAAAAAAATAAAAAAAGCATGTTGATTTTGGGAAGAAAAACCACAACAATAATATGTTTTGAGGCTGTTAAATTTCAATCAAGTGTGTTGTTCAACTCAGTTTTTGCAACAATTTTTAAAAAAAAAACACTTATTTTTTTCTGTTGTAAATGTGTTTTTACTTTCAAAACCAAGCTAAAACAAGCCCAATAGCCTGCTATTCTCCCTCCATAGTACCATTTTTTTCTTTTTACTTGACAATATTTCTACTAGTTGGGCAGCTTGACCAACATATTTCTCTACATCTAAACAAATAGAATCATTGAATCATTGAAGTTGGAAGGAACCTCTGGAGACTACCCAGTCCCCCTAGTCCATCTTATGTTTAAGTGGAATGTGTTTCAGTTTGTGCCCACTGCCTCTTGTCATGTCACTGGACACCACTGAGAAGAATCTGCCTCCATTGTCTTTAACTACCCACCATCAGGTATTTATGCACAGGGATAAGATGCCCCTGAACCTTCTCTTCTCCAGGCTGAACAGACTCAGCAATTTCTTCTTGTATGAAAGATCCCCCGGTCCTCCAGTCACCTTTGTCACCCTTTGCTGGGCCCATACCAGTAAGCCCATGTCTCTCTTGTACTGGGGAGCCCAGAGCTGAACCCAGCACTCCAGATGTGTCTCACCAGTGCTGAGCACAGTGAAGGATCCCCTCCCTCAACCTGCTGGCAATGCTCTGCCTAATGTAGCCCGGGAGGCTATTGGCCTTCTTTGCTGCAAGGGCACATTACTGGCTCATGTTTAATTTGTTGTACACTGGGACACTCATGGACTTTTCTGCAAAGCTGCATTCCAGCTGGTCATCCCCCAGATTGTTCCTCCCCTGTTGCTGGACTGCATCTCCCCTTGTTGAACATGGTGAGGCTCCTGTTGGCCCATTTCTGCAGCCTATCCAGGTCCCTCTGAATGGCAGCACAACTCTTTGGGGCATCAACCATTCCTCTCAGTCTTGTATCTCCTGCAAAATTGTTGAGGGTGCACTCTGTTCCATTATCCAGGTAATTAATGAAGTTGTTAAACAGTATTGGCCCGGTATCAACCACTCCAGTACACCATTAGTGACTGGCCTCCATCTGGACTTTGTGCTGCTGATCACAACTCTGAGCATGGCAATTCAACCAGTTTTACATGTACCTCACTGCCCATTTAGCCAATCTGTTCCAATAGATTGTCTATGAGGATGCTGTGAGAGACAGTGCCAAAAGCCTTGCTAAAGTTGAGATGAACAACACCCACTGCTCTCTCTCATCCATGAAGCCAGTCAAGTAATCATAGAAGGCTATTAGCGTGTTCAGGAATTATTTCCCCTTCATAAATCCATGCTGACTACCTCCAGTCATCTTCCTGTCCTTCATATCTGGAAATGGCTTCAAGGAGGATTTGCTCCAGGCTTTGAGGCAAGGCTGATCAGCCTTCAGTTCCTCCATTCTCCTCCTGGTCATTCTTGAAGATAGGAGTGACTTTTTCTTTTCCTGTGATGAGGAACCTCCTCCAGTCACCATGACCTCTCAAAGATAATTAAGGATGGCCTCAGAATGCCATCAGCCAGCTCCCTCAGCACTTGTGGGTGCTTCCTATGTGGTCCCATGGACTCGGCTGTGTCCTGTCTGCCTAAATGTTCTGTAGCCTGGTTCTTCTCCACTGAGTTTTGCTTGCCCTGGACTTTCCCACAGGCCTCAGGGTCATGGAATTCCTGAAGATCAGTCTTATCAGTAAAGACTGAGGTGAAGGAGGCATTGAGTGCCTTGGCATTTTCCCATGTTCTTTGTCAACTTTTGTTTAATCTCACGGTGTTGTCTTGCAAAAGCTGCCATATGTGAGCACTACAGCTTTCAGTTTCTGAGTGCCAGCAGAACCTAGTAAACATGCTTACCTATGTTAGGAAACACACTATCATACCGCAGACTGCAGTTCAGATATACACTAAGTAGGTACATGCTAGAGCACTGTATCTGACAACAAAGCAAATATCTCCCTCCATCTCTCCAGTCAATTATATAACGTCTTTTACTTGCCTTCTGCTGGTAGATGTGGAATAGTATAAAAACTCAGAAAACCTGAATACTGCCAGAAAACAGGTCGTTCTCTTCATCTTCAGAGTTTTCTGGAAACAACTTTATTGGTGAGATATGACCAATTCAATTTGTTTTCTGATCATTTATTATTGTTTATAAACATCAAAAGTGTAATGCAAGATTTGCAACGAAATGAGCATAGCAGATACTTTTCAGAGGATCTATTCTATGATTCTACGATCTTAAAACCTAATATTTGATCATATAACTCACCAATTCTAAGCTAAAAGTCCAACTTTATCTTAAAGCCAATAAGCTAGTAATGTTTCTAAGTGTGCATAGGAAACATGAGCCAAATGAAGTAGATAAGAAAAAGATAACTAACTGATCATTGAAGTTTACAATGCTTTTATTCTTTTTTATTGACCTTTTTTTTTCTACTGTTGATATTATTCTAGCAGGGAGGGGATGTATAGGTGTTGTACATCTTAAGGAAGAAATGTACTTTAAAGAGGGCACACAACATCACTTTTTCCAATGGAACATTTCACATACTCCATCCGATAAGATTTTTCTCATCTAATAGTTCATTTAAAATGAAAGCAGTAAACTTCTATGAAGTACAGCCAAGGTTTGAGTATAGAATCAAAAACACTTCAAAAGCAATGGAAACATTCAATTCGATTTTACTGCCTAACATCTAAAAAGACTTGACACTACCTCTAGTAAATTAAGCAAAATATACTTTATAATGAACTCCTTTTTCCCCCTAGTTTTTCTTTTGTCACCTCCAAGCAACAAGGTAACAGTCCAGGTGCTTTTCAGGCACATTCAAGATAACCAAAGTGATTTTCAAGTCATAAGGAAAATGTCTGTTCTTGAAAGGACTCAGGCAAAAAAACAACCAAACCCAAAACAGGTAGTTAACGCTCAAATCCACCAGAAAGTGGATCTCTGGTGTTCTGACAAACAGCTAAGATAAATAGCTTCTGTTCCCTGCAGCTCCCATCCCCCTGCTTCCCTAGATGGTCTGTTGCTGCTGCTAGCAGACAGGACTCTCCAATACACTGCCTTCTTGCAAAGCCCTGACATTATGATGTGTCATACACCTCCTGTCACTTCGGGGCACTTAGCACTTATAGAAAATCCTCAGCACTCATCTGATCACCCTACCTGCAAGAAATCTGAATATACCGAATATTCCCCTGAATTTACTGTAACATATTGCCTCATAGCTTCTGTACCAAAGGTGACTGTGACCTTGCCAAAGTCTGGCTAGAGAGTGAATCCTTTCCTTGTCAGCTGCCAGAGGTGGTGAATCCATCCCAATATGTGGGGGAGTCCCCACATTGAGTGGTGAGTGCTAAAAGGTGTATGCTGAGTCCCATCCAGCTGCTAACTGCAGCCTTTGCTGAATATTCTTCAGTATTGGTAACACACAGCCCCAGAGCTTCCTTCATTTGGTAGGTTCTTGAGAAGATTTACTTGTACTCTTGCCCTGGAGATCATCCTAACTGCAGCTAATCATATCTGTATTCTCACATCCATCCATCCCTCCCAACTCTGCCTTTTTGCTATTCAGTTTCCAGGCTGCACCTGGGAGCCTGTTTCTCTTCACATTAATTTCAGCCATATAGCTAAAATGTCCTTAGTGGGAATATTATAGTCATACAAGAGATTTAAAAGGATACCTGTGCACTTGCCAATTTTCTTTGATATCTGTATTTATTAAGGGATTTTGTAAGGCAAACTAAAATACAGTACACGCACACACAGAACTGTGGGCAAAGCAGTTGCAGAAGCAAAAATGAGAGGTAATGAGGCAGAATCACCTCATGGAATGACAGTGAAAATATTGGCAAGATATTTACAGATATGTGAATAATCTAGTGTCTTTCTCTATACATAGTATTTTTTGGTCCATCTCCTGACTTTGGCCCATATGCCAATGGAAGAAGTTTTTTTCCCACCATCTTGGATGTTTTATTTTGTTCTGTATACAGGGGAGAAAGGTGAGTTGAAATGCCCTTCTCCCCTTACCACAGAGAGCAGAATAAACATCAGGACTGTCTGAAATACTAAAATGAATCCCACCTGAGTGTGGGCATAAAGCAGAGATCCAGCAACAGGACCAAGGGGCAAAGTGAGGAGGCAGTGATCTCGTGAGGGACTGAACATCCCCTCTGTGGAGCAGGGTTTTCACGTCCAAGATCAAACGAGGGAGGGGATGAAAATGAGGATGAGGGCAGGACAAATGTCCACATGCTGATCTGAGCACTGGTAACACAGATCCCAGGACAGCAGGGGAGGGTAGCAGAGCTTGCTAGAGATGGTTTACTAGTTGCCAGTTCTGGGGATAGCTGGAGTTTTAGCAACCATTTCTCCTCAACCAAACTGAACAGCCTCCAACGTTCAGCACAGTCCTTAGGAGACCTGAAACAGAGCTAACCCCTATGGAGGGTTCTGCTTTTGCAGCTGCAGTACTACAGGTGTCTGAATTACCACTTCAAGAGCTTGCCAATGCATCTCTTCATGGCCCTGCAGGCACATCTCTAAGTCAGACAGTAAGGCTGAACTGCTGCTGGGACACCTCAGCTGGCCATGGTCATTAGACAGGAGCAAGTTGTTTATCATCCTAGCTTCCTCGCTGCTCAGAGTGCGGCAGGCAGGGTAAGGACTGGAGAAATGCCATCAAAGGCGGCTCAGTCAATCCTGTGACCAGGGAACATGGATATTGGGCCAGGGGTAGAAAGGCGGCTTTGATGCACTAGAAAAGTTCCTCTAAGCCACAGGGATCCTGTAGCTACTCCAAAAGCAATGCAGCTTACATGCTTGTTTTCAAGGATCTGTATAATGCAGAGTCCAACCATTGATGAGAAAATTCACCTGTTTTAGCAAGTTGCTTAAGGTTCTGGTAGGAAAGCAGGAGGTAGACCGCAGGAAGTCTTTATTGCAAGTACCTAGGTAAGACTTCTCTCTTTCCCTATCATTCTGCCTTTGGGCAAAACCAATGGTTTCCTGCATTTAAACATCATCATCTCATTAGAGTGTTAACAGCAAGGGAAATATATCAGTCACAGGAGGCAAAAATAATGACACCAGGACACCATAGTTACGCTAGGGCTTACAGATCAAGGTCACGTTTCTTGTTTCTTGTTGGGAGTGATGCCTTTCATTTATGATTTCACCTTTCTATGGGATTTCTGTGGAGTGCATCACCCTGACGCCCTAAGTGTAATCATGCCCAGTAAACAGAGAATTCCTTCTTCTTTAGAAGTATTCACCACAACCCAATGTACCACAGAAATTATTATGCTTATGTCACTTTTATTATTAATTGATGACAATTCTACCTACTAAGCAAACAAACAAAAAAACCCTTCAAACTTAAAAAAACCCCACCCCAATCCAAACACACAAGGGCAGAGATCTCAGTAACCTCTGAAATACAGTAATTGTATCGTACCTTGCACTGATGCAATTTGCTGGAAAAATCAAATAAAGACAAAATTATTGTTCTGCTTCATCAAGCTAAAACCAGCATCCTCTGAAAGTTCATCTGTCATATATAATAACTTAGCTTGCTGAGAACGCCATAGCTCCTGGTGGGAGTGTGGCAACAGTGTTGGGTGCCTACGGTTGTATCCGAGACTCAGAATCATGTTCTGTGGTATCAATATACACTTATGACCAACAAAATAAAGCTAAGAGCCACAGAGGCACTTACAGAGCCCAAGTAAGACCTGCAGATTTAGGTGTCTAAATCCTTTTTAGGACTCTCATTCCCACTGATAACACTGAGCCCAAATATTATCAAGTATCTGTGGAATATATGTGAGCTACACCACTTATGGCAGTGGTATTTACAGACTGGAGGAGACACAACATGCCCGACCTAAAGCAGGAGAGAATCATCAGGAAAGTATTACAGAAAGAGGAAAGTACAATTTTTCCCTACTTCCAGCTGCCTGTTTCCAGAAGTACAGATGCAGACACACACACAAATAAAAATAAACAAAATGGCATCAAAGGAACTCTTTTCTTACATCAAGATTTAAGCTGCTTGCCTTCAACCAGTTAACTTGAGAAAATATCAGTGCAAAAATCCAGCCTTATGACGTGACCTGGATATAAAAAGGACATGTCACATTCCAAAATTGAAAGCTCATCTTCAGCAAAATACCACCTACAAGTCACGAGACAAATACTCCAGTGATTGTTAGATCCAGGTGATTACAGAATGAATCACAGAAAGAAAATGTCTCTGGAGTAAGTACAACTAAAGCCATCTATATATATACATTGACACAGTGTGAGGTTAAACAGTGAGTAATCAATTTCTGAAGTGGTATGTGAGTTTTCAGCTGTGGGACTATTGCTGAACGTAACAGGAATCATGCCGGTAAAATCCTATCAACATTTCACGCAGGGAGAATCCCTGCTAAGATCAACTTTTTGTGCCTTAAAGCGCTTGTGAAAATTGTTGGATTGGCATGCTTCACATTCAGGGAATGCCTTTGTCCACAGACTCAGCTCTGGAAGAGGAAGGTAAGTCTCACACTACAAAACCTCTTCAGTTCTGAATTTGGCATTACAGGATAGTCCATATGACATGTTCATTCTTCCCTGCCTCTTTCTGCTGAGGCTGATAACGGAAACATATATTACTGTCAGCTCTGGGGTGCAGTGGGATATTTCCACATAGGTTATCTAATAGACACTGCACAAGAACAATTTTCAGGCACTATTTTATTTCACTCCACAAACCTGGAGCTCAGAAATGAAAAGCCCTTTAAAACTGTTGACACGCTCCTGATTTACCGAGCTAACCAGAGCCAGTCTACCTAGAATATATAGCCACAGCAGTCACAACGGATTGTGTAAATGGACTGGAGCTGGCTTTCACATAGGTAGTCTGAGGGCTGCTACCAATGTAGTCATGGCAGGCCAGAATTCACTGGAGGCCATTAAACTCAGGCATTATACCTTGTGCTGAGCTCTGTATCATCTCTGTGTGGCACAGAGCACCTCCAAGCAAATTACTTGAAAGATAGCTCAGATATTTCTACGCAAGCCCCAGTCACACTTGTGACTGCCAGTCCCAGAACTAAAGCCTTCCATGTGCAAATGAGTCTGTGGAAATAAACCTAAAAACCAGTGAATCAGAAATCTTACATCTGGAAACTTCCCGTTGGAATTAGAAGCCTATAGTGCAAAGTTACTTAGCACTTATGTCAACTTTGAAAATATTCAAATAAATGTTTTAATTCTTCATGTGTCCATCAAACTATTATGTTTTTCTCTGAGCTCTCTACTCTTCTTTCAGATATTTCCATTTCAAGTCATGACAAGCACATCACTGCAAGGCATCTCTTTCTGAAGTCTTCCTTCCTCCAGTGCAATAGAGCAATGGGCAGTATTTGGGGAAATTGAATTGTTTGCTTTTCTTATGACATGAAAAGATCCAGGCACCTGCTTCTTTTCTTATCACAAAACAGCACTCACTGAAGTGAGCAAATGGAAAGGCAGAGGTTCTCAGCCTCACTGGGAGCAGGTAGCAGAGATGCTCCTCACACCTGATTCTGAGAAACAGCTCAGTTGCTTTGCATTAATGAAGACAGAGCTCTTCACTGCTGATTGGTATGTGAACTGCGTAATGTGTGCAGAGGTCTGGGACACTCCTGAATGTCGTTAAATAAAAGAGGGTATTACATCCTTAGTCATGAAATCTGCACTCCAGCATAGGGTCACTCAAACTCCTCCTGGGTAATCTTATTTTTAATAATGATTTATGAAATCAGTGTAGCCAACTCATCTAAGAGACCACATGGAACCACAAGATAAAAAATGTTCACTGAGAAGAAAAGGCAGGAGGGAAGATCTACTTAATGGAAAAAAAAGTATTAATAATAATATAGAAATGTTGTCAACCAGTCTAGGCTTCTATTTTCAGTGAGAATGAACTGCGGCATACTCACCTCAAAACATTTATTTTTTAAAAAATGAAATTGGTACTTTGTTCCTTTCTCTCTAAATATTTCTTACTTTGTTCCTTCTCTGTGATTCTGATCTTGTGCTGCAGAAATTAATAGAAGCTCAGTTATAAGAGTCAATATGTACAGTCTCAAATACAGGGCTTGGTCAATACCTCTCTGTGTGGCCACAGAGAGGTCTCAGAATCGATTTTAATTCCTTTTTTTTTGTTCCCCTGAGCTTGGACATTCACTTTATTTCACAATTCTGCCAACTTTCCCTTTAATGTCTCTATAATGTTCCTTGCTTTACTGTCAGAAGTCATATGCAGGACTTGAAGAAAAAGAGCAGTCTGAGTGACTAACATTAATGAGCAGACATTGATTTATGGCTGCTAGGGAACTATACACTAAACGATACAGGGGACACAGATGAAAACTGGGATTTAGAGAAATGGGATGGCTCAGGCATAGGGACAAGTGACAACAGAAATGGTCAGGAGTTGGTGCAGATGGCAGTCTGCAACAGGTCAGACACACAGACCCACATACTCACCACATCTAAGACTAATAAAATAAGATTTTCCTTCTATTTTCAAACCTTCCAGCTATTGGGAATGTCCCATTTTTTATCTCCTTATAGTTCAACTCATTTACATACAATCTGCACAGAATATTACCTTGAAATTAATTCCTCCCTCCTGAGTCTCAGCTTCAATGCTCCCATCAGCTGATCTGTTGCATGTTTAGCTCAGTCTCCTATTCCCTCCCCTTCACACATTCCCTCTCCTTTTGGGAACCTCCTATGTGATCTCTAACATCCCCAATACCAAAAAGGATCTTTCTTTTAACTCCAGGACATCCTTAAAGCAATTCTCGGGCGTCTTTCACCAACAATTTTTTCAGTCATTAGTTCTTTCTATGTATAAAGTGGCTGGAAGAATGGGAGAGGGAATGAGAACTTTTCACCTGCCTAGAAAATAAGTATCTCATAAACTGATTGGCTTACTTTTTTATCAGTTCCAAACCACCTGTTGTAAGCAGGATGCTCACTGCGTTGCTAAGAGGATCATCACATGGCTTTCACATAGGTTCAGAGCTCTGCTGACATAAAACATGTTGCAGGGTGAGGACATATAGTCTTTTTCTGGTTTCTAACACCACTAGTCATGCTGAGTAGGAGTGTTCTACAAAGTCATCCAAATCAGACTGAGCTGAAGAGCCTATTGGTCTGAATTGAATCTGTCCCTAATTATTTATAACTTTGATAAGTCAAAGATTTAATTTTATTTAAAAAAAAAAAATTAAAAATTGTTTTTAACAAATTGTTGTGTGCTTTACACCACACAAAACACACCTCAGAAGTGTGACAATACCAAAATTCTCAGGGATATGGAGACAAAGGTCTGCAATATTATTCTCAGGAGTACAGAGCCAAAGAGCCGCAAAATTCTCCCAGATGTTTATTTTTAGAATGGCTCCTATAACCAGACTGACCATAGGCTTTTAACACCTCAGACTGCTCCATCTGACGGAATATCACTGTCTGGAAAGTAAAATTGCTGCAGTCTGAAACCTTTATGTGCAGTGGCCACATCTGCATTTTACTTTGACATGGGGGAGACTATGTGCATGTGTTTATGCATAGGCAATAGGCTACTTTCACATCTGGTGAAAAAGAAGTTTTTACATATGTTTCTGGTTTAGTCCCATGCATGTATTCTACATGCCTCTCTTCAACAACTGCTTTAAATTGCAGTGTGAAAGTTTATAGCAGCATTCTGGCCAAAGTGTTACTGTTATTTTATTTATTATTTAGGACTAACTCTTTATTGGACATAGTAAAGAGCACAAGAAGAAAAAGCCGTCCTGATAAGACAGTTTTATAGCCTAAGACGAAGACATAAAGACAGCACACACTGGGAATGTAGTCGTTACAGGCAGCCTAACATAATGAGCATTGATCTGGTAAATTTTAATCCTAGGTTTTCCCTGACTAACTATGCCTGACTAACATTTAGCCTCTTGTCATCTATATTTCCCCAAGTACAACAGCGAGGGAGATAACATGTAGATGTGTTTCCAGGAAAGAAAAAGAATTAGTTTGTTTATGCCACGTGTATCAACTGAGTATTAGTTGATATTCTTTAAGAGAATGTGCCTGCAATTCAGATAGTCACAGATGTGCCCAGTTGTGTCCATGCAGTCTGGGCTTTGGAGGCATAGAAGCACACAGGTAGGGGTTATCAGCTTTTGGAGGAGGGCATCATACTACTACTGTGTTTCCCTGGACAGCCCACTGTTTGCTATAACCAAAAAAATCTCAGCCCCATGACAGGCAGAAGCAGTTGCAGTGTCTCATGCTTTGGTGTGTAACACCCAGGCCCTTGTGGAGAAACTCTAAGGGCCTCATACAGTCTATGGGCAGAGCACAATGCTTCAGCACAGTGCAGCACCATTTGCAGAGAGCAAATAATTCACAGTAGGTTCTTTGGGGCCCTCCTGAAACCTTGCTTCTCACCAAGGTTGAGGTACTTCACTCAGGATCCACAGCTCAGAGCATTTTCTACCAAATCAACATATATAAACTTCCTTTGAAAATGCGTTCAAGAAATTCAGTCTTTCCTCTTAAAACACAGCCATTTTTGTGGCCCATAACAAGATGTTGAGAGATTTCATGCAGAAAGAGTCCTTTCTATGATCTTCTACACCTGCCTGAGACTGAAGGGCTGCAAACTTGCACCTCCTGGGCTACAAGGCTGTGGGTTTCTTGGGAGCTGGGGTGGTATATCTCTCACTGTCTCCTATGCAGAGGGGATGGGATT
The DNA here is from genome assembly GCA_013398815.1 of Ibidorhyncha struthersii. Classification (NCBI taxonomy): domain Eukaryota; kingdom Metazoa; phylum Chordata; class Aves; order Charadriiformes; family Charadriidae; genus Ibidorhyncha; species Ibidorhyncha struthersii. Next base: position 23,813 of record VZSZ01011089.1, read on the forward strand.
CATCCTAAAGTGCAGCTATGGTCACTTTTAAAAATATTAAACAGGTGTGGATAGCCTACCAAACCCAGCAAGTTGTGCAGCAAAGCACTTAGGATACAACATTTGGAAAGAGAGAGAAAGTGCACTCACGCACATTTATATCTTAGTGGTCAGGGCAATTATCAGGAAGAGTGACAGAAGTGCTGGCTCCCAATTCCTGTCCTTACAGCTTTTTCTGTAACAGCTACATCAGCTGCCCCTAAGGTGTAATGGCTACAACAATCACTTCTGTGCATCACATCAAAATGGTCAAGAGTAAAGGCTCTCCCCTCTCAGACAAGTAGCTACATTGCAAGGTTGAAAAGCCACGTTCCCCTTGTATTTTCTCCCTGGCTTAGTGAAGTTTGAATTCTTTGCTGTAAAATGGGCCACTCAGAATCATTTATAGTCCTTTGGATCAGATACTGAACCTTTTAAGCTGAGGGAAACTGGACCAACAATCTTCTGTATATTGTAGAGGAAGGCAGGCCACCCATAGACACTGTTTTGTGTTTGTGGGGATTTTTAAGTGATCACAGATCTACTCTAAGAGTAATCCTTTTCCTGTGGAATATATGGCAGGCTCTGAGATACCTGGTCCCCACAGGGAGATGGAGGTGGAGCAGTGCCTCATCAGAGAGCCTGGATTATGCCTAGGAGTGAATTGGGTGCTAAGTGAGGCAGCCTGGGGCAGTTCTAGGCACACTCAGGAGCAGAACTGAGAGAATCTAAGGAAGTTTAAAACAAGAGAGTAATGCACTGCTAGCATTACAGAGCAGGTGGATCAGAGATTTCCAGGGAGTTTTGTTTGCTTGTGGACTTACTCCATCTAAGTCCTGTTTTAAAAGCTTCCCTCTTTTATTGACTCATGAAGCCTTTATGCTTCCACCCTTCCCAGCTGCTTACATGTAGCTGAGGCATAAGGAGTAATCAATGTGTCTTCAAGCCCTTGCAATACTGGAGGATTGCTGGTAGCTGGCACAGTTCAGATAAGCCATTGGGCTTGCTCTGATTTATCCCTTACAAGTAACTGAATACCTGGCAAGTGGCATTTCTCTCTCATGAACCATACTGCTCAGATCTTGCATGGTTTCCAGAATCAGAGCCTTTATATTTCAGTAAATTTTGAATTTTAACTGTAGACTTGGTGTTTATGACATTGGGAGGTCACTATTTATGCCAGAACTTGTGCACCCTACATGTTAGATCTGTGTCAGACCCTATACGACCCTGTCTGCATCATCTGGGGGGCCCTTCTCTGCAGACTGTTAAGATCACTCATTTCTGTGAAAGACTGTGAAATGAATATCGGAAGCTGAACCGTCAAACAAATATTTTCTGATGACTTAATCAGAGATTTATGTTCATACTTCCAGAGAGGGAAAAAAACAGATAATGAATCTGTCTAATAAAACTGCATATTTCTGTTTTATGTATACATATTCCTAGATACTATATCACTGAATGCAAAAGATTTGCAGTGTATAAACACACATATTTATAGTAAATTAAGTGTACATGTTTTTATATATTCTATATATGAATTGCATGTTTTCTAAGACAGCCAAAACACAAGATTCTTAATGAGTGACCCGAGGGCATTGGCTTCAACTGTATAGAAAAATTAAATCTAAACAGGACACTGGATGTGATAAAACCAGTACAATTAAATTAGAACGTCATCAAAACAATAGTGTCTCCTGCTTTGATATCTAGGGTGTTTGACTCTGCTTTGACGTTTGTTTTTTATAAATTCCCTTTGCAGTTTATGCAGCAGCAGACCAATATTCCATGACAACAGTCAAATCCGTTGATATCTCTTAATTAAAACATTGGTTCTGAATAAAAGCAACACACCAATATGATACAGATCACTGTGGCTAACCTTCTAAAAATAAAAGAAGACCAGGGAATGATCCTCAGCTTGAATGCCAAGCAGCATTTGTTAGCTTGTGTTTTACACTGCTGCATGCTTGCAGCTTTCTCACTTGCTTTGGAGGGAGCTGGCTGCAGGAAGCTCAGAAATATCCAGGGAAGGAGCAAACAGCTAAGCAGTGTAGATAATCAGGGGGGCTGCTGGAGCTTGTTGTCTGGCCTCATTTGTCTAGAAGCCTAGACATAACCTAACTACCCATGCAATTTCCCCAGCCTCCTCATGTTCTGGAAAGAACCTGAAATTAAAGAAAGAGGGGAAGAAGGACAAGTGCACAGCCCTCTTTACCAGCAGTTTTAAAAGAAACACCATTAAAAGGATCCTTGCGTAATTGCGTTAAAAGTTTTCTACATGAAAACATCCATACCTAGGGCAGGAGCTGAACATAATTTCCTTAGCTACATTTTTGTAGTTGAAGAAAAATTATAAAAAAAACAAAGAAACCCGATACCCTGTGGGTAAGGATCCTCATGTAGCATCTAACTGTGTAGTAAGAAGTGTGTACACAACTTCATCTGACAGCAGCATAAAGTTGTTGATGTGTTTCAAGGCAGAAGCATACCTCTTTAATAATGGACGCTTGCACACCTCAAGCAAGCTATATTTAGGGAGCGCAATGGCCTGGCCACATCCAAAAACTGGCCACATAGCCTCTCTCCTCCTACAATGAACCTTCAGCCCATGGCCTACAACGAACCTTCAGCCCATGGCCTACAACGGGAATGCACCAATAGCATGCACTTCCTTACTACATGCTGTCATGCCTGAATGGGATTTGAGTCTCCATCGGACATGGCCCTTTGAGGCTCAAACTCTGTGGAAAGTAGCTCAGTACAGGATACTCACTGCTTCTGACTTCATGGCCAGTAGTTGTCAGCAACTGAAGTCAGGCTTTGGGAAGGTTGTTTACCACTGGGGGACACATCACTGCAGCCCCACAGCCTCTCTTATGTATGCTTTTCAACTTTTATATGTATTTACAGGTTCTTTTTTTCAACAAGTATTTGTTGCCAAGTCTCATGTCTAGATTAAGGTTGACTTCTGCAGACAATTCCCCTTCTTAGCACATACATAGAAGCTGCTTTTATTTATTAAACCCGATGCTGTTAATTTCACCCTTAAATGTCATTCAGTGGTTTCCATTCATGCTTTTTCAAGCATTTCATTACTGCTCAACTCAGGGGCCAAATAAGTAAGCAATGGGCTGAACATATGGGAAAAACTGACCCTTGCTGCCAAGGAGTTAAAGTATTAAAGTGCATAAGCCATTTCCTGTAACAGTTGTCAAGCTAATTTTCAGTAAATTACTTAGTCCATGTGTTTATTATTCAGATATAAACCCACTGACTCGGCATGAAAATGATATTACACCACTGTAATCACAGACTAATCTTTTACAACTCCAATCACTATACCCCCAAACTGCATCCCTCTAACAAGACTTCTCTGACTTCAGAAAGAGCAGCTTTTGAACAAGTTAATTCACACTGCATTGCACCAGCCAGTGATGAGGGTAACATTAATGGGCATTGTTGCTGCACTCCTCCATGTAGCTCCATAAAAATCAGAATATTCTTTAGCAAATAATAACTTAATGGGAAAGAATGCACTTAAAACACTTTATGAAATTCAATACAAAAGAAAAACACTATCATCTTCATTGCAAACATTTTCCATGCCAAAAGATAACACGCTCCTGGAGCTTTTGGTGACAAACTCCCCTTCTCTACATGCAGTGCATGACAGCTAGTCTACTACTTAAAGAATTCAGCATGAAGGACATAGTAGTGCCTATAGATAAATAGTTTTCTCTATCTGATAATTTCTAGCTTATGTTTAGACTTTAAGCTGGTTGAGAAGATGAAGGTGTTAAAAAGTGGAAATAATTTAGCAACCTCTGAAGGTCAACAGCTGCTAGGAAATTTTAAATTCAAGCTGACTTTCCATCAGCCCCACGTCTCATGTTGTGATTAAGTTGTAGATTGATCCCTTGTATCACGGCATTGCACACAGTGTTGTTGAGGGAGTCTGAGCTGAATATACACTAATCTAAGATACCACTTCACCATCCCTGGTTTCTACCAGCGAGAAAGACCATTCTTGGCTAGTTTTATAACACAGGTGTGCTACGCTTGCTGTTGAGGAAAGCAAAGCGAGCAGTGGAGAAAGAAAAATGCATCACTGATTTGTCATTGGTGGTTTTTACCATTAAAAAATACAGCATTGATATTAACCAGGTAAAAAGTACACCATGCAGGTTTCACTTTTTATTATTTTATAGAAATCATGCTCAACTGATGTTACAATTGAAGAAGAAACAGCAAATCAACTCGTAGGACCACGAACATTTGTTTGCTGTCAACAGAAAGACTCTCAGGGACTTCAATTAGTATTAGATTGCAGTCTTCATATTTACATTTGAAAGTATTCCCCTATGTGTCCTTATACAAATTATTAGCCTATTTGAATTCAATAATAGCTAAGTGTAAGACAAAAAAGTAGGCATTAAGTTTCTGGAAGACAGTGATTAAAGAAAGACATTTTTGAGAGCTGTCACTCAGGCACTTCTCTCTGGCTGTTCATCGGGGGGACAGTCCCTCAGTGCCTGGTCATTTTTTAACCAATCACTTAGTGTGTCAAGAAGAACCAGAAATCTGCTCCTCTGCTTTCAAAAGATTGTATAAGACAGAAAGATACAGAAAAGAAAGGATCTTTAATTATAGAGTACTTCTGTAAAAAAAAAACAAACACAAACCCAAACTAAACTTATAGGTGTCTAGACATTTATATATTCACCTCTTTCTCTCCCACTATCTTCCTGAATTTTGTAATTCGCAAGAGCAAGTTAGAGAAAAGCAGTAACTAATGATGAAATGTTTTATCTGGATAAAACACCTTGTTCCAGCAAGTGGCATTTTTCTCTCTCTTTAGAATGCATAGCCTTTATTCCACAAATTAATCAAATAGCTTCTGTTTTCCCGTAATTCAGACTAGTCATAAAAGTATATTTAATTACTGAATAACCAGTGGTGTAAGATAAATGGGTTCTACTCAGTTGCCTTTCCATGAAATCAGACTTTTCTGACACTTTAAAATACCCACGGTGGACTCGAAGAAAGCTATGTAACTGGTCTAAAGCAGAAAAAGCTAGAAAAATGCATGAGTAGTGGCACAACTATCTTGATCCACAATGTCTTTTGAGAAACACAGGAAACAAATATTAATCCCAGACTACATGCAAAGCCAGATAGCAGATCCCTTGTTGAAACCATTGTTCTTACAGACCTCTTTTATGCTTAAAAGTTCTTGCCTTAAAATACAAAGAGTGTTATAAATTAGGTAATCATTCAACATTTCATACATCCGTCCATTTATGATTTAGAATATCAGTATTGTGCAGTAGCCCATATCCCCCAAAAAGATCTCAAACAGATTAATGAATGTTAGAAATGGAAACAATTTGTATTATGATCACAATAAAGACTCAGTACAAAAAATATCTTTACAATACTTATTGGCTTCATGGAGAATAAATTTATTTTGATGTCTTTGCAGCTGTACCTCTTATTCTTTAAAAGGAAAAAAACATGCAGTAAGTATTTCTATTTTTTAAAAAAAGTTAAGACTTGGGCAACTAGAACACGGGTGTGCATCATATTGACTAATAAAAATGGTTATCAGCTGTCAAGGTTTTGACTGGTGATGCGAAGTTCAAAACTGCATGACTTAACTCTCTAGTTCTGCACACTGAGACACAAACCCTTCAAAGGAACATAGCAAATAACAAGAAAACCTTTCAGACCCCTCAGCAACAGACTGAGAGCTCCAGGAGAGCTCAGAGATGTGAAGTTATGAAAAAAAACGCGGAAGATCTGTTTATCAGTTCAAACTGCTGCAAAGTACCATCCTGCTCTGGAAAACGACTTAATAAAACCAATCAAAGATGAGAAACGGCAGATTCTTTGTCATCAAGGGTTCGTAGGTGTCATGAGGCAGCAGCTTCACTTTGGGAACACAGACAAACCATGGGACTTGGAGGGGAGCAGTGTCTGTCAAACAACTCAGCATGCACCATACAACGTTGTGCACACCATACCTGCTCTGCCCGCTCGAACATCAAGGGAGTAAAGCTGTGAATCTGTGTCCTCCTGGGTTTTTCATGAAATGATTTTAGACACGTACAGGGGAGCAAGAAAGATTTGTCTTTAAGTTTTCCTATGTACAGGGACTGCTAGTATTCCTGGTTTTATCTGAGCTACAAGAGATGAAGCAGAAGTCTTCTTTTAGTGTTCCTCCCATATAAAGGGCAGGAATAAGCTCTTAATGATTGCTACCTTGCTCAGTTCAGGCAATTTCTGCCTTCATTTGAGTTCTCTAAAACTTCACTGATACTCATGCAAACGCACAAAATTAATACGAGAGCCTAATGCAAGATTACTTTCTACAAACTAATGTGGACTCCAGTTCAGGAACTCAACAAGCACTTTGAAAACTATCCTGAAATTAAAACTTAAGACTTCCCTGGCCAGAGATTTTTTAACTCGTCAGTTTTCAAACCTTTGGATCTGAAAGCCATACTAGGTTCCTCCTCACTCAGGCACAGGAAGCAGTCAAAAAAGGCACTTTGTTCCGAATCTTGTAATTTGCACATGTGGTACAGGGAGAAGAAACCGATCTTTGATCTAAATTTAATTAAACACTTTTCGCATGAACATGCAAGCTTCTTCTTTCTGAACAGTTCATTCACTGGCTAAGATGTGATTATCTTTTCCAGTTGTTATCAACTTTCACAGCACTGCTAACAAGGCTCAGTACAGGAAAACATGCATTTCAGTGACCAGAGCTGATAGATGCGAATGCAAATATACATTGGCATCAGATTTGTTAAGGAGGGAAGCATGTTATCAGTTTTCAAAGTAAAACCACATTCTGAGATTTAAATTGGCATAGAAGAGCCAGTTTGGGTGCAATTATAGGGCTGTCCAGAAATGCTAAATATTTGCAATGAAAACTTCTCTCCCGACTCCTTTCATTCAAAGTGACAAGACAATCTGTGCTGTCTTCCATAGAGATTTACAGGACTACCGCAAGGAAAACTTGCTGTGAATAATAACAGTTGCAAAAGCAGCCTCCAGTCCACAGCTTTCTTTGTGCTACAGTCGTGGTGGTGTCTCTCCACAACTCAGTCCAAATTTTGGAAGAAAAGGAGGGAGTCATGGAATTGGCAAACAGAATATGGCTTTTTATATTTTGTAGGGATTCTGAGAAATTGGCTCTTATTATTCAGTCAACATTCTCAGGACAAAATCTGCTGTGTGCATACCTTGAGTCCTATCTCCCTACTTTGAGGAAGAAGGTTTTACTTTCTTTAATTTGAATAAAAGCATAGACCTGCCATAAAGAAGACAACAGCTCAGCATGGAAGTGTTAAAGATATTGTCTTCATGGCTTAAAAATTTCAGGAAAAAGTCATCTCGATTGCTTTTAGTGTGGAAGCTGGAACCCTTTTTACTACAGGGAATTAGTAAAGTCTTCAGAAGCAAACTCTGTCAGCTAAACATTATTGTGATGTGAAAGGAAGGTTTTCAAGCTCTGGACCCTTTTTACCTATACTGTTCTAGTCCTCTCCATGGATCAACTGATCTTCAAGACACTATCACACTGGAAAAGAGAATCAGAACCCAAAGATAAAAACTCTCAAACCTATAATTTGTCCAAAACATAATCAATTAATTAATGAGAAGTCTTAAAAAAACTTACCTTTAAAATTTGGTCTGATTCTAGCATCATACCCCGATGTCCTTCCCATCAATTTGTCCAAAAAATCTGAAGGAGACAGGGTCTGTGAGGGGGATTTTCCAGATCTTGAATCATGTTCTTTACAGAAAGTCGTCCTAAATAAATTATTAGCCACCATTAGCTAATATTTAGCTTGTATTGTCTTTAAGTAATGGAAAAATTATAGCATTAAATAAAATTGTTTCAATTCAGTGCATGTAGCAGTTAATATTTTTATAGAACAATCTAGTCTATTTTTCATTTTTAAACTTTATTCTAGAAATAAAAATGAGTTTAAGGTAGTATGCATGGACACAATTTGCTATTCAGAAAAAAAAAACAGCTTTAAAAAGAAATTTATTACAGCTTTAAGACTTTAGAAGATTCAATTTATTCTTCATCTAAACAAGTAGAGCAATCTTACATGGACTTTGATATCCTGTTTCATATCATTGCTTTAATTACATGTATGTTGTTAAAATGGTATGTTAACACTGGTTTAAGATAGTCTTAAACTTCCAAACAATAGCTGGCAACACTCACCAAGCAACACTGAAAAATACTGGTTTTGTTCATGTTGGGAAGGTTAAAGATGAAAAAAAAAAAAAATGTTTTTTAGAGATGCTACATAACAAAGATTTAAATCACGCTACTGAATGTCTGTATTCTTCCCCAACATAGCAAAAAGGGTTCCAGAGTGAGTCACATCCCATCTTACCTTTTTTTTTTTTTACCAATGAACATCGCATAATAAAAATCATCAGTATTATCACCAGCTGGTATTTATATGCAAGCTCTTGGAACACAACTCTGTTTTCAGATTTAAGAGCAAACTTCTGGTACCATATAATGCATGCAAAACACTGTGTACATAACATATTACATATTGCAAGCACATTAAATATTGCAGAGAAAGAGAATTTAGGAGTTCCCCATGGTTGTTCCCCAGGGAAAAAGAAACTAGAATGAATTGGTCATATTTGGTGTGTAGAGGCACAGATTTCATCATAAAGCATTATCTGGATTCTTAAACAACCAATTTCATTGTATCTAGGTTTCAACATAATCTTTGAGCTGTATTACAAGTACTTCTATGACTGTCTTCTTGACCACTCTCTGTTTAAGTATTTGCCCAAAGGGAAACTCTCAGTTTCAGGAGTGTTTTGTGGTTTTTTTTTGTCCATCTATACACAAGTATAAACAAATTAGTTATACATGTGAACATCTGAAATTATAAGCAAATATCAAATCATCTATCCCTTTACAAAGGAACCAGAATTATTAAAAGGCAAGGTGATAGTAAATTCTCATGGTGTGACTCCCCGCTTTTTTTAAGGTTCTATTTACAGGGGGCGGTTGCTTCTTTTTGCTTTTGTCAACGACATGGTAACATTACAAAATATCTTTCATTTTTAATATGTAGTAGATTATATTCCCCAGTTAAATACTAAAAACATTCAGTTAAGCTAATAAAAACTGTAAAATTAATCCAGTGCGCTTATTTGAGATGTTCCTGTACAATTTACTTCTGTTTTCATTCAAATCCCAGTAGTTATGAGTTACATAGGCTCACGAATATAAACACTATTTCACTCTGTCACTGTATATATGCCTCATTACTTGTATAACGACACTTTATATGCATACATGTAGATACACAGCAGTGTACAGTACAGTAATGAATCTCAGTTAAAATGGTGTTTTGGTTAATGAGATTGACCTGTTTGCTTTGTACTGCAAAAAGTCAATAGCTGAAGCAAAAGCTCATGAAACGTTACAAAAATTAGAAACAGCAACCATATGTACTCATATTTTAAGTGAGCACGATACTATTCTGATCCAGGGTTTTGCCAATATCAGAGGATTGGTTCTCTAATTGCAAATAGCTACGTCTCTGACAAAACTGGTTCACTCATTTCCAAAGCTTGGAGAGGAGGGAATCAAAGCAACTTCCTAAACAACCTCCATCGGGAGCAGAGAATGTGCATTTCAGAAGAAAAACTGAAGAAAATGTTTTTAGCTATATTGATACACAGTGGAAAAAGCATGTATTTGAATCAGAGAAATAAAAAATAGATCACCCAAACTTGAGATTATTATTTTTCATGTTTGTTACCAAGCAACGAGTCTCCAAGTGTAAAAGGGATAGCCTATACAGAATGAACATGAAATACTCTCAAATATAGCAAACAAAGTAGGTTGATGTGACGTAGTATCTTTATAGTTATGATTTCCACAACCTTTTGACAAAAATCATCACATAGAGTCATATCACCTACCTGAAGTGGTTAGTCTCTAAGAAAAATGCAAACAAGGTTGTCAAAATTTTCACTAGCTGCCGGTTCATTCCTCCTGCTTTCTGTGATGATTTGGAAAATATCCCAGAAACGATTCCAGAGAGATGCAGGTAAAAAGTAAGCTGGTGCTGCCTAGTTTCCCAAATTCAGCAATGATTTAATTTTCTTGACAATCAGGAAGAGAAGGTCTGGATCTCTACAAACTGGGGGTAAAAAAGAAGTGCCAGTCCTTGGAATCATGGTCAGGTCAAGCCTAGGCTCATCTCCAGTAGCCAGCACAAAAGAGACAAAGCACCAGACCTTCTTGTTCCCCCGCCTTGCTTTTGGTGATGGAAAGGGG
>VZSZ01011089.1:34870-82251 GCA_013398815.1 Ibidorhyncha struthersii
GAGGGGGTGTCTGCGTGTGCAACGTCTCAGTGAGTGGGATCGCGCGTGTGGCTGTGGGAGGTGGGTGCGTGGGTCCCTGGCCCGCCTTCCCCGTGTCGCGCCTTCAGGGAGGTGCCCTCTCCCCGCTGGTGTCCGTGGGGGTTGGGGAAGGCGTACCCTCCCTTCCGCGGTGGGGAAGGGGAGGAAGGAGCCCCTGCTGCCCCGCGGCTGCGGGGGGAGCGAGGGGCAGGCTGGCCCCCCGNAGCCAAAGAGGGGACGAGGTTGGTTGTATAGTTTCCATTTGTTACTTAGTTTTATTTCTCTTCTCCATGTAGTAGAGAAGAAGATTGTGACGGGCAGCTTACTAGAGGGTGTTTTGGTCTCCAGGCCCTGGCGTGCTGGATGGAGATACTTCTCTTTTATACACTGGGGAGTGGGAACAGTAGATGGAGTTACTTGAGATCCCACAGACATCCAGACCAGGGGTGAGGCCCAGTGTTGCTGTTCTCCAAAGTCCCAGTCCCATGTCCTTCCCTCAACACTTCCCACATGTTTAATTGCTCAGTTACAGGTCCTCATGTTAAACCCAAGCTGCCACTGAGGAGTCACATTGTTCAAGAGGAGGAAGAGAATAACTTACCCCTCTGAATCACATATGGTAACTAATGGAAGCTCTGCTCAACACACCACAACCCTTAAAGCATTGTGGTAATGTGGTTTTAAATGGGCAGCTGGGGAATCTCATCTAGTGATGTTCAGGGAATATAGCTTTTTCCTTTGCTACCACTACGGTTTGCCCTCCCTCACACCACCAGTTACTCTCTGGTTCTGTGTAATCTGCAACACCCATGGAAGAAACTGGATGCTTCCTCACCAGTTTGATTTGTTCCTGTTAGAAATTCCTAAATTTTGTATAAATTGGAATCAAATTTTTTTCGACGATCTGGAAACCAATTCATGAAACAAGGCTGACTCTTTTACCCATCCTGCACTCCCAAAATAAAGAAATTTCTGTTCTTTCTTCAGTTTTAGGTCCAGCTGTATTCTGCCACAGAACCAGTGCACCTGAACACTTGCTCGCTTCCATAAAAGTATTTGCATGCACACACACGCTTCTCATATCTCCAAGTAAAAGACCTACCACCTCATGACAGGTACTCGTACCATGTTTGTAGTCATCTTCAAAAATTGCTTCTGCAAAGTAGTTGTTCTGTTCCCGGTTTAGCAAGAGATCAAAGCCACTTACTGTTTATTAAATGAAACCCAGTTGTTGCATTTTGTTTATTTTAGTTTAATACTGTAGGACATATCGGAAAAAAACCCTACCTTGCTAGCTATACATAGGTGCAAATGCTAGGAAGTAAAACCTCTTATGCACAATAGATTGAAAGAACTGGGAAAAGCAGTCCAAATTTGTAAACGTAATTTAAATCCCTTATTGCCTTGCCTGCCGAGTCTGTGTTAGTAGCATAAATGAAGGTCCAGCAGAAGAAAGGCCACAGAATTTGTTTTTATTAAAACTATCAATGTTTAACGGTAGATATTGAGGGTTGATGCTGAATCACTGCACTGTAACATCCTCTGACCTCTTCAGAAGATAGGTCCTCCTGCAAATATATTAAAGAAGAGAGGTCATGTTACATCTCTTACTGCAGTGTCTCATTCTGAGAAATAAAGCTCAGAGAGCTGCATCTGTAAATAATGGAATAGTTTTGAGTCAACAAAGACATACTTTTCAAAATTTGTGCCTGTTCCCATCTAGATAGGACCCCAATAACTGCTATATATTGTTACACTGGGTTAAGATAAATGGAGAAATCGGAAAGCGACAGTTTCTATCAGCTGCAGGAAAAATCTATGTCTCTTTAACCTACACTGCCACCTGCTTAAAAGTGTGGGGAATCTCAGGACTTCTTGCAGAGTTCCTAATGCAGAAATCGCTGAGTACGGCAGGTATTTTTCCGATGAGGCTGTCCATATGGATTTTGTGACATGACATGCTTTTGAAGACGTAGAAATGTTCCTTTTTTGGTGGAAAAAGGTAACTGAACGTTTCTGTAAGTTTTTTAACTTAAGAAAACCTACTTTAAAGTCTGCTGTCCAAGATTTAGCTGCTAGCAGCCATTTTCTGCACTTTGTGGATATTTGAAATGCTAAATAACTGTACCCCTAAGTGAAATAAAAGTTGCAGGAAGTTCTTCAAAATAACCTGCCTTTTTAACTGGGGTGGTGGTTGTAAAAATGTGGTGAGAGATGTAATAATGAAAATTTTGAGTATCTGCTCCATCATTCCTTACACCTCCAAATGCCTAGGGGCTTTAGTGACATGTTACTCAGCATGGTTGCTACATGGAAGTGCCAAACAGAACTTAAGGCTTGAAGATAGTGTGTTACTGATGCTAACAAGTAAAAGTAATGCTCACTCGAATAGCTGCCTTCTTGAAACTCTGAGGGCTCAAAGCAACCATTTTCTCTAATCGGAGGATTCCAGGTCATGCTGGATGTTTACTGGGAGAGGGGGGCAGGGTAGATTTCAGTGCATCCTTCACCTTTTTTCAATGAATTAGTACGTGTGGAAAAGTTCTTGCTTTCAGTCTTTCTTGCAACACAGTCTCTCCTCACGCCCTTCCCATTTAAAAAAAAAAAAAAGAAGTTATTCATAATTGTTTTGAGTAGTGTAAGTCTCTAAGTTTTCATTCAGCCACAGTTAAATAGTGTCTATAAATTGCGCACCTGATGGTGAGGGATGATTCACAGCTCTGCAGACCAGGGGGACCCATGTGAAAGCACTGTGCCTGGATGTACACAGTGCTTCCCGGTGTCCCCTTCCTGTGCAGGAGCAGAGCTGTGAGCAGTACAGCCGTCGATCTGCAGCAGTTTCTGGATGAGCTGTGTACATTGAGTTGCACGGATGTGATTCTTTCCCATGTCACTCATCTCTTATCTCTCCCAAGCCACTTCTGACAGCATAAGTGTAGCAAATGAATCAGAGTCAAGGACCCCCACCTGGGACGAGACGGGGAGCTTGTAGTAAAGTGGTGTGGGAAGGTGAAGAAAGATGAGAGGGAAATGCTGTTCTTCTGGTGAAGAGGCTAAATAACACATCCCTGCGGTTTCCCAGGCATACACCAAAGCCTAATAATCATGCTAAATATGATATATTATGGCAAATATGAACTGATTCAGTCATTTCTCTATACCACCTGAATTTCTTAAGCACTAACTGCTGGGCAGAAACTATGACAGCATCACCCTTTTTCCGTGTAAATGGTTTTATAGAAGTTAGTTGATGGCACGTGATTTATGTTTGTTTGCACTGTTTTTGGAAACCTAAGAAATGGAAGAAATAAGGTCATACCACTTTCTCAAATTATGATAAGTGATCCAGAAGCACGCTCTGAGGAAACAAAATCCATCACTTCAAATATGCAATTAGTGTCTATAAGAAGAGAAAATTCAATATAACTTACAAAATTGTGTGTCAGATTATCATAATTGTTGGATGTTTGTTAACAATGCCAAGTGTATTTCAATATACTGCCAAATATAAGTGACTAAAGGGTACAATCTATTTAAAAGGCCCAATTACAATGAAGGTAAAAAACCCAAAGCAAAACACTGAAGGTAAACATAGAATCATGGAATAGAATCATAGAATGGTTTAGGTTGGAAGGGACCATAAAGATCGTTTAGTTCCAACCCCTCTGCCATGTGCAGGGACACCTCCCACTAGACCAGGTTGCTCAAAGCCCCATCCACCATGGCCTTGAACAATGCCAGGGGTGGGGCATCCACTACTTTCCTAGGCAACCTCTTCCAGTGCCTCACCACCCTCACAGTAAAGAATTTCTTCCTAATAGCTAATCTAAATCTACACTCTTCCAGTTTAAAACCATTACACCTCGTCCTACTGCTACACTCCCTGATAAAGAGTCCCTCCCCATCTTTCCTGTAGGCCCCCTTCAGATACTGGAAGGCCGCTATAAGGTCTCTCTGGAGCCTTCTCTTCTCCAGGCTGAACAACCCCAACTCTCTCAGCCTGTCCTCATAGGAGAGGTGCTCCAGCCCTCTGATCATCTTTGTGGCCCCCACTCTGGACTCCTCCAACATGTCTATGTCCTGTCTATGTTGGGGGCTCCAGAGCTGGACGCAGTACTCCAGGTGGGGTCTCACCAGAGCGGAGTAGAGGGGCAGAATCACATCCCTTGACCTTCTGGACTTGCTTCTTTTGATACAGCCCAGGATATAGTTGGCCTTCTGGGCTGCGAGTGCACATTCCTGGGTCATGTTGAGCTTCTTATCACACCCCAAGTTCCTTTCCTCAGGGCTGCTCGCAATCCATTGTAATAAGAATCCTGTGGTAATAAGAAGTCTCTTTCACTGCATGAGAGTGACTCGATTATGTTAGGACAATACAATAGCTAGTTCTTCACATGCCAAATATGAAATCAAATGACATATTTCAAACATTTTTATATCTGACATTATCAGCTATAACAAAGCATTTGTCAATACAGCTCCATTTTGCATGTATTCAAAGTATTTTCACATCCTCCCTTCATTTTTCTTATTAGTTGTCTGAGTCTCTAAACTTTTCAAAACAAGAGACTCATTGGTCTCTATTTTTTTTCCTTGTAAATAATAACAAGCGCAGCTGGAAAGAAACCATAGTAAATTTATCTTGGATGGAATTAAGTATTGTAAATATGTTTTCGTATTGAGTTGACTTCCTATTTCTGAATTTTGTTTTCTGAAAGTTTAAATATATGTTATATCAATTACGTATACAATATATGCATATATTTATCTTTATATTATAAAGTGCCTATAATATCATTTCCCAAGGTTATTTTTTTACACTGGAAAGACAGGAAATAAAAAATGCACTAAATCCTATTTGAAAATTTGCTCTCTCCTGTATTTTGGGTAATTGATAACACCTTACTCCTCATGTGGTACCAGTGAAGCCATTACAGAATAGGAGAGCATTTCGTGCAAATAAAATGGCAGTATCTGGCATTTGGAACAGGATAATGTTGTAAATAAGGGAAAATATGAAAGGGAAAATATGAATATAAAGTTATATATACTTCAACCTGTTCAGTTCTCCTTGGGGAGCAGGAGGAAGAAGGATAAAACTTACAATGAGCTACTCATTCAGTCCTTGACCTTCAGTCCCAGTACATGGTTCATACTGGGAGGGGCTGACAGAAGCCCAAATGGAAGAAAAATTAATACTCAGAAACAGCACAAAATTGTTCTCACTCCTCCCTTCATATTGCCTCCTAGCAATTTAGATGTGAATCTGAATAATTCCTAGCTCTTAGGTGTCATTTATGACTTTAATTCCTTACAACAACATGTATTATATATTATGGACTTCAAGAAAGTATCCAAAGAGAACCCTTCCACCACAGGTTTTAATCTCAGTTGAAAGAAAACATCACCAGTTACAATTTCTACAAAATATGTCACATGCAAATTGTGATTGCTAAGTGGGGCCACTCAAAAGAAAAATCAGTTATGTGAACTACGTTACTTTTGCATTTGCTCTACACAAACCGATACTCAACAGGTGTAAATACATGCTCTTGCCCACCTCCTTTGTTTACTTTATCTAACCACACCTATGAGAGACAAGTTTTCTGTAGGAAATCAACAGTCCATCAATTTCTTACAATTTGGTAGCCAAACTCAATATGTAACCAACATTCATTCAGCTTTAGTTTTTCAATTTTTTAAAATTCTGACAGAACCAGCGGCAAGAGCTATACAAGAGATGTATCTATCTAATGTATGTCTGATAGGATGACTAACAAAGAGTTCTGTTGTATTAAGATGATTTATCTAGTGAATACTTGCTTCATATATATATATACATGAAAATTCTGTCACACTTCTTGATTTCATTTGCAGTAATTATTTTGTTCCAGATGTTATATATTAACACGATGAACAAAATATCTTACTTCTACTGTAGATTAGAGACTTCGTCAGACAGTAGAATTGTATAGTAACGATGACTAATGCTGCACATCGTAATTAGTTTAATCATGTCTTCCCTTAATACTTGTAAGCTGAACTCGCTTCTATTCTGATGGTATTGTTTTGTAAATTTTAGTCTTTGATATTTAATCAAGTATGCATTCTTCCTGGCTTGCAATAAAAAAACTTTTTACCCCATTTAATGCTTATCAAGCTTATTCAAAATAACATTTTTAAATAGACTGCAATATGGCATCTGATCTAGCCATAAGGATGCTGAGATCCAGAGTGGTGTAATCATGTATGCAGACTGAAGAAAAGCTGTAAAGCTTAATTTATTTATAAATGGATTACAAGAGTTTCTTTAAGTTGATCTTTTAATTTTAAATGCCTGGTGAAGAGCATGATGAAAACAATCATAGTACAAAATGTAGATGATTTAAATAATTATGTGTGTCCCGCTTGTGCTGGTTCTACCTTACCAGGATTAGCTATCCCCTAGCAAATCCGAAATGCAGACACATACTCATTTTCAGTACTGATAAGTGAAAAAAAAAAAAAAAACAACAAAAAAAAACCCAACCAAAACCAAGAACAGAATAGAAAGGGGAAAATACTTCATCCCAGGTGATATTTGGGCACTTACTTGTGGCATTTGCACTACAAAGTTCTTTAGTCACAGAACAATATGCTGTCACTATAGCATGGAGCGTGCAATAGGGTATCAATATCATAAAACAAATGCATATGTGTGCTCTGAGAAGTTCATTTTGTGGTTCTCATCACCACAAAAGTGTCTCTCACTTCTATTTTTTTCCCTAGCATTTACTAGAGAGGAGTATCAAGAGCAAACATGTGAATGTGTGGGTGCATAAACGCTTTCCCCCTATCTTTTCCACAGTTCTAGCTGCTGGGAGGGAAAGTGCTTTTTCTACCTCATCTGACAACACCTTCTGTGGTGCAACGTAGAGAGGGAGGGATCTCACTCTGCATTCCAGTGACTCACTGCTAGATCTGCAGCCACCTGGTAGCAGGCAGAATTTGGGTATTCCTCTGATAAGGAGTCTATTAAATTTCAAAAGTAGAGGAAAGACCCGAAGATGTATTGACTCCAGACTCAGAGGCTACACGTTATTGGTATGCACATTCATAATCAGTTTTCTCTGTGAACAGACGTATGTGCAAGGTATCCTCTAAGTCATTAGCAATATTAGAGCTATAATTGTTCCTTAACATTAGAGCATCTGTTTGCCTATGACAGTAACACATCCTGTCACAGGGTCAGGTGCTTGGGACCTAGAGAAATTAAAATGCTGCTGAGTTATGTCTTGGTCACCTGTAAGGCTGTCTGAGATCCAAAGATGAACAGTGTTGCAGAAAGGGTGATTTATTTGTAAATGTATTGAGCCACATTAGCATGCTTTGTGATTTCATATAAAATACTTTCTTGGATTCTTCCTAGCATACACTGAATAATAGATAGCACTAGAAAAATTGCATAAACCAGTATTTAAAACTTGTTGAAGAAAATTGTATTATTCAAGAAGTGGTATACAATCATATAATTAAAGGCTATAACATAATACATTATTCGTTATGGGGTAAAATGAAGTTTGCCCATACACTTCCTGACTGGAATGCTTAACCGTGGAGCTTTGTATTCTCTCACCTTACTTTTTGTATGACATTTTTATTAATCCAATGTTTAAAGGATCTTCCCACATCTGGTGGTATTCACTGACAAAACCAGTACTGAATGACAGAGAGATAAGATAAAGAAAAATTTATTACAAAACATATCTTTCAGCTAAACTCTTTTCTCTTTGGAAAGTAAATAAGCAAAAAGTTTCTATTAAACATTTTACCTATGTTATTACTACTGCCCCAACAGGAATTTGACTAATGCTTATTAACTCACTGCATTGAACAGTGGCCTGTAGAACAGTTGTAAGAAGGTATTATGAAGAGTTATCAATTTAAAATTTCCATTCCCTCCCAGTGCATGTACATAATTACTATCAACACCAACGTGAGTTACACATTCATTACACAGTATGTACTGAGAGGAGAAGAAGGCTCCTACGGAGAATGTGGATCTGTTCATATCTGTCTCTCAATTGTTTACACTCTAGGGAATAAGCAAAGGTCATTCTCTCAGGCTTTTCTCCTTTCCTGCCAATGTATGAGCCAAATTAAAGTCAATTGGAGTTTCATTGGAGCTTTCAGACATCATAAGTATTCAGCTTGTTAAACAGGTTTGCTTCAAAGCTCTTATAAAGAAAAAAACCCACCCTGCTTTATTTTCAAGTATATTCAGTAAAGGCTGCTTATGCCAAGGTTTCGGTCATCTCCAGAGTTATATTTTATAGTTAGGTAGTTACTGCCTCTTCCAAAATCTTCTGGGTGGTAGTATATCCTAACAACAACATCACAGAATCTGGCATTCATAAAGGAATATAATTTGCCCAAATTGGAGTGTTCAGCTTTTGCTGCTTCAATACTTATTAATATACAACAGAAGACAAAAAGAAAAAAAAAAAAAACACCAACAAACCCAAAGCTTTCCTCACATAATCCTAAATTACTAAGGTTGTCTTGCAGCTGTTGATATCTGTATTAAAAAAGACAAGACCAGTACTAATTTCTTGAAAGAAAGATATTAACCACCCACTAGTTAATGTTGTAGTGTTGTGGAATTAACCTTGATAGGAAGCTAAAGACTAACACCAATATATAAAGACAGCCTTCAAGTTTATTAAAGCTAATATAGACCCAGGAGTAACAAACACCCAAAGCATAGCTACAGACCCTTAGTGATACACTGAGACTGTTTCCATGGTCCAGTTAGAGACATAATGAACCTGGACTGATAGCATCCTCAGTTTTTGTCTTTTCTCTTAAACTTGTGGTCTTCCAAACTAAAATGTACAATTTCTAATTTTCTGTGCCTCAGTTATATGAATTGTAGAGGACTTTAAAATCATGGAAGAATGTTTTTAGAATAAAACAAAACAAACCCTATAAATTACAGTTTTGTTAATGACACTGAGAAGAAGGCATCATTAAAAAAATTACCCATCCTGGATCATTCCCTCTTTTATTTAAGAAAATCCTCCCTATAGCATGAATAAAAGTCCCCGTACAGTGCAGGATGCCCTCCAAATCTGATCTGGCAAAACAGGATGCAGAAAAACTTTGAAGCCCGTGAAGCTTTCACTGAAACTCAGAAAGCAGCAAGTTATCACCCAGGAAAAGGTAGCAACTATCCTATGTCCTCTAACCTCTCTCTGTTGGTGCAAGCCAGGGCAGCTCTCACGCCTGGCTGCCAGATCTGATATTTCAACAGTTTGTTGGCGCTTCTAACGCTGCTGTCTTGGATGCCAACCAAAAATTAGGTAGGAGCAGAGTCAAGAAAAATATTTTTACTACAAATGCAGAGGAAATACCACCACCACACCAAATGCGCAGTTCTTACATAGCAGCATCTTGAACAGATCGTGAAGGGGATGATAGCGAATGTGTCAATTTTCACACTATTTAAGCTCAGAACTGCAATTCACTTGCATGTGAAAACCTTTCGGCACCTGAAGACAACCTTCTAGAAAACCTTCAGATAACTCAAGTTAGCATCAGCCTGCCTTACCCTCTCCCACCTAAGCCATTACAAACAGTGAATTCCAGCTGTGTCACGTGAATCAATCCTCATATTCTCCAGGATGCAGAAAGCTCAGCCAAAGGTATATGTATTCTATGGACAGCTACCATCTCAGAGCCGTGGGACTGGAAATCCACAGTATTTACTGAGAAAGCAATTCGTGGCTTTGACTTAAAGTAAAAGCTCATGTGTTTCAGTTAACTGTCTACTTCTTTCTCTTTTAAAAAAATGTTTCTAGGATGCTGAGGTCTTCTTTCTGGCAGTATGGTTATTTGGAATCTTTCAATGTGGGGTTATCCTCTGGTATCAGTTGTGGGGATAACACAAAGTAACTGGAACATGAAAAAAATAAGAATCGTCAAGTTAAGATAAATGGTAATCAGTGCATAATTAATGATCATTTTCCCTACTGTGTTTAACCCAGGAGGATAATCAAATGTGCTTCAGGCCAAACTAAACCTTGATATACTGTACGGAGTCCTGCTAGCAGGTAGGTAAGTTGCTTGCAGACCTTTAAAAACTTAATTTATTTATCTAGTGGATCTAACTGGTCCCTTTAGAGTACTACTGAAGATGTTTCTATGAATTATTCATACAACCTGGTTTTAGTATTTGAAGGCTTATGGTATATCATTGATGGTGCTTTTTGTAAATAAGCAGTGAAGAGAATTTAAAAGATTTATTTTATGTATACTCTGACCACATCCTTCTGTTACATTGCTACCTAATTTCAATGCTGGAAATGGAAACTATCCTCAGTTCACAAGGGAAGCTTTACTCAGTTAAATTCACTTACATATTCCATATTCAACTCATGAATGTTGGCCTATACCAATGCTGATTTTCTTTTTTTTTTTTTTTTTTGGACACACTGCAAGGAATATATTTTATATTTTCTATTTACTTATTTCTGGGTTTTATATCTAAATTCTCTTCCTTGATCCGCATCATTGATTTCTACATGTCTTTATACAGAACTCATACTGATATCAAGAGGAATTGTGGCTATTTAAGACTTGATTTACCTCCTAATGCAATCAAAACAAGTCTGTGTTCTGACTTCAATTAGAAATCATGTTCACTGGGAAAAGCTGAATAAATATGCAGAGAAAGGAAAGGGAGAGTTCAGACCTTTGCTTCCATTTTTATTATAATTGCTTTTGAAACAACTTTTTAGAAATGTAAAAATGAAATCTCTCTGAATAAAAATACTAGTCTCTTCCATTTAGCAAACATCGATCTTTTTGTCCTGTGTTTTCTTTAGAGCAGTCTTCCTTAATTTAATTTCCTTTCTTGAGACAGAACATTATTCATGATGTCTCTGATCCTTCACAACAAATTCACAGAACAGTCTAGTCTCTTCCACATTATTTATTTGCTTTCATTCTTTTAACATATGTCCTCAAAGTAACTTCCCACTTAGTCATATGCTAAACACTGGTTCAGTCCCACAAAAAGCTCTGCCCCCTAAAATATCCTTCACAGGACAGATTACCCAATTCCTGGATGGCTGTGAACTTCATACAGGGCTTCCTGCCCCATTACGAAATTCAGGACATTACTAAAACCCTGAGTCACTACATGATCTCAACAAGTGGCAAATAGCTGTAATAAGAAATGCCCCTTTTCCCCAAATGGAGCTACAAGACACTTTTTAGGTTGACTCGGCATGGAGACAAAGCTAGATCTATTCTACAAGAAAAATAGCTCAAAACAAAGGCTGTGGACCTGTTGGAGCAAGTCCAGTGGAGGGACAAAAATGATCAGAGGGCTAGAGCACCTCACCTATGAAGGCAGGCTGAGAGAATTGGGGTTGTTCAGCCTGGAGAAGAGAAGGCTCCAGAGAGACCTTATAGCAGCCTTCCAGTATCTGAAGGGGGCCTACAGGAAAGATGGGGAGGGACTCTTTATCAGGGAGTGTAGCGGTAGGACGAGGTGTAATGTAGATTTAGATTAGCTATTAGGAAGAAATTCTTTACTGTGAGGGTGGTGAGGCACTGGAAGAGGTTGCCTAGGAAAGTAGTGGATGCCCCACCCCTGGCATTGTTCAAGGCCATGGTGGATGGGGCTTTGAGCAACCTGGTCTAGTGGGAGGTGTCCCTGCACATGGCAGAGGGGTTGGAACTAAACAATCTTTAAGGTCCCTTCCAACCTAAACCATTCTATGATTCTATGAAGATGGTGTTCAAGCTAGAAGGTAGCAAACCTATTTGGATAAACAAGGTAGTATCATTTATATGTGGGATGCTGTATGCATCTGGATAAAGATCTATAAGTATTATTCAGATTATGTCATCACTAAGTCTGATGAACACAATCTGACTGAAAAGCAGTTCTTTCTGGTACCTCTGGCTCACTCTGCCCGTGCATGTATCTCAGTCAGGTCTCTTCTGGTCTTCCTTTTTCCTGGACTCTGAACAGCTCTAGTGATGGGATGCTTAATATTGCAGGAAGAATGAATGGATGAATGACTACAGCTGATCATATGAAAGGATGGAAATAGCCAAAAATCAACAGTCAAATAAATGAGGGGGAAAAATCCTGCACCAAATTTTGGATCAAACAGCTTGAAATGATCAGTAAATTTATACCTGTGTGCAAAGAAAATAAATCCCCAACTTAAACTGAACTATAGCTATAAATGCTAAGAATATTCTTATTATTTTCTTATTTGATATTAAGTCCTGGAAGTTATCTTACCCACATTGTTGGTATAGGTATTTAAAAATGTCAACATTGCGAAACATTTGTTCAGACATAAATTCTATTTTGCCTTTTATACCCACAGGAGACAGCAATAGCTTTGTAATCTATGTGTCTCTCTGTACGAATGACTCCACAACTATAATCCACACCCCACTGGTGTCTGTGTAATGGTCAAAAAAATGTGTCTTCAGTTAAAAGTTCAAGAAAAAGAATGCCCAGTGGTCCATGAAAAGTTGTGAAAGTTGGCAGTAATATAAACAAGGACTCTGAGGATCACTGTTATAGACAACTTGTGAGATGAATGGGAAGCTTGCTTTTGCCTCACAGTTCGGTTTGATGTGCGCAGTATCGGCACTCCTGCGGTTTGATGGCTTTCCTACTCTCCTTAACGCAGCTTCCTTCATCTGTATACCTTAGAAACAGTATGTACCTAAACACAGTATTGTGTGGCCTGTCTCATTTAGCTTTATAGCCACCTTTTGTCCTTCAGCCCTTTAAATGAACGATAGCTCTGCATCTTTCAGACCAGGATTCATTAGACATGCTCCATTCTGCCATACATCTCTGGCAGACTGGCCTCACAATTCCCCCTGGTCTCAGTTTTCCTCTTGGAGGAAAGCATCTAATGACTACTAATGGATTTGAAGGCCAATATTTCACTGCTTTTCACCACAGTTTGAGGTAGAAAGAGCTAAAAAAGGTTTCTATGAAGCATCATTATTTTAACTAATCTGAAGTGATCCATCCTGTGCATAGTACTCCTGAGGCATTCCTAGAAGCATTCATTTAAGTGATAGTATTTTGTTGGTCGGGAAGGCAGCATTTCAAGTCTTCCTCATTATTTCTAGACGTCCCTCAGAATATGACTGTTAACAATTACATTTGGTTGCAGAGAACACAGAATAAGAATTACAACATAAAAGGTACTGTAGCTAATAAGGAAATCCAACCAGGTACTGGAACTGTGCAGGATTTTTTTAATCCTTTGCACCGAGTAGGAAGTTCAATGTAACCCGCTGTTCTTCCTGATAGCAGATGACAAAACAACATCCAGCATTTGCAATAATTAACTGAAAATACATGCTAAGATATTATTACTTGGCTGTAAGTATCCATTGCTTCCCTTTCAGAAAATGTCATATGTTTCTCTAGGACAGGGAGGCGTAAAGGAAAGTCCATGTTCACATTTTGCTTTGAAATACAGCCCTTCTGAGTACCACAGCATTGCAGCCAATGGTCTCCTATAATTTCTCTTTGCTGCTACAGAGTTGTATCTCACCAAAAGGCATAATAATAGCAACATAATAATTCAAAAATATTTGTGAACTTTGGAAGTGAGGATAACGCTTTAAAATGCTTACAGCTGAAGTTGAGTCAGTGATATTACGCTGTTTTTAAAATGGTAAAATTGCATCGTGATCTACAAAGAGGAGCATTACTGCTTAAACAGTTCAAATAATCTCCATTCTGCTCAGCACTGGGAAGGGCTCACCTGTAAGACTGGGTCCTGGGCTCTCTGCCGCCCTGTCTTTTCTCTCTTGCCTCCCTGTTTTCCTGAGATACATTGACTAATTAGAGAAGGTTCAAAGGAAACAGCAGGAATGATCAGAGGTCTAGGTGTCCTGTAGCCTGAAGAAATCTGGGTTGATCAAATGATCTGTGGAAGGAGTGTTTGAAATCTGCATTTCTGGGTAATTATTTTCCTGAATACATCTCTCAATGTTCGTATCTTTAAACATCTTGGTTTACGAACATTGTGAGATGTATTCAGAAACCAAAAGGTTTAAAAATCAGAACTCCAAGGAACAGCTCCGGTGACCAGTGACCTGCTTTTCCCGGAAGCATCAATTGCTTGATTAACAGAAATGGCTGAGGAAAGACCCATCCTGCTGAGTTTCAACTGCTCTGCTCTACAAACACCAGACAGAAAGTGCTCCAGGAACACCTCTCCTAGTTTCCTTTATTCAAAGTGTTAAATGTCATTACAGCCAGTAGAAATAATACAGGTGCATAACTTTTAGCTGTGTAACTTTTCTCCACAAGTGCAAAAACTGTAACTAATAATTTCACCAACCTAAATGGTCAGCTAGGTTGGAGCCTGGAATTTAGGAGCACAATTATATGCACAGCTGCCGTCCAGCAACCAACAAGGTTTCCTTAGAGCCTTCTTGTTCTTTTTCAATAATGTCTATAATGTAAATATTAAGAACACCATGGAAAGTAAATGTTCAGCTACGGGGATTTTCAAATTTGCAATGAGAGCATGAAGCGTATGAGAATTATTTCTAGTTAGGTAACACCTTTGTGGGTTAAAGATTAGTTGGGTTAAGAATTGAAACTTGTCATCTTACCTCTCGCCTTGAAAGGCATAATGTCCTGATTGTCAGTGTAAAAGCAAAAGTCACCATTGCCTTTGTTGAAATTTCTAGGCATTTAGCACTTTTGGGATCCAGTTTAAACCAATTCAGTTCAGCAACACCTTTGTCCTAGATGGAGCCCAGGCAATAGCTACCATTCTTAAAAGAGATCTGGAGGTAAACACCGCTACAGATTGCCTTGAAATCTTGTCATTAGATTGGGGTGTAGGCAAGATAGCTGTCAGTTAGGAATGATGAAAGTTGAAAACTTTCTCCCTGTTCTTTGGGAGAGTGATTGGACTTCCTGCCCTTTGAGTCTTTGATGATATTCTCGGTGCATAGAGATTTATTTAATGAGGCTTCCTTTGCCTCGTAGAAATAAATAAAAAATGAAATAGCAGGTTATTCTGGAATTTTCAGCTTCCTAATTTGATGCATATTCTTGGAGTAGCTCTTCAAAGTAGTCTACTGTTAATATTGTACCTTTTGCAGAATTATAGTCTAGTCCCAAAGAGACAGAATCAATCTGAATGTACTTATTTCTAATTTGCAGAATGCTGAATCTGTGAAGAACGGTTTTGGTATTTTTAAGGAACTGGAGGTATGCCAACACTACTGCTACTAAGACTTTTTTTCCTAATTACAATGCTGAACATGGTTAATTTCATACCAGTCATGAGATTTTACAATAGGTTGTAATATACTGTGAACCTACACTTCCACATTATATCAGAATCAGAAGTGATAATTGCATTGTATCATCCTGCAATAATGGTCCAATTAACCTATCATACTCTGCTCTAGTAGATCCCATTTTGAGTCAGTAGCTTTGTCTAGTTTAAAAAAAAAAATAGATTAGGTTCACTCTAAGCATTAAAGAAGTAGATAATTCCCCACTTCCTATGTCAGAGACAGCATTAAGTCCTAAATGAAATGACTGTTTTTCTCCTACAGTCTGCGTTGTCCAAGGAAGGGTGCCCTGGGGTATTCTGGAATATCGCCAGCAAAGGTCTATCTGCAGTGAGGATGAAGTAATTAAACAGAAAAGTCTTCCTGGCAGCCTTCCTCTGTTAGTCTAAGGTTCACACTGAAGAAAACATGATGGGTTTCAACAGCTGCTACAAACATCTTGATTTTGGGTCCCAGTTCCTCCCACTGAAAGCTGATTTCCATAGACCCATTTCTTGGCATTTTCCCGTTTTCTTGCAATATATTTCCCTTTTGGGATTTCTGAAGTGCACTTACATTTCAAATAAACTTGCACTAACAGCAAGTTCCCACAGTCTGCCAGAAGCTCACAGTGAATCATGTGCAACGTGGCTACCATGAGGGTGCGCTTTGGTCAGTGATCTCACATTCATTTTGGGCTACACTTAAATGAGTATTTGTTGAACATGTCTCTTACATAAAATTGTCTTGACTTTTCACTCAGAAAAATGGTTCTACCTCCATGTTAGAGCTGTCATAGGTAAAGAGAAGAGGAAGGACTTTGGCACGCCTTTTCTGATGGATAAACGTAGAATGAGAGAACCAGAACAATTCAGTTCATAAGGAAAAATGGATCTTACTTAACTTAAAAAACAGATCCTCATTTCACATTGAGGAAATCAGGACAGACAAACATCCATACAATGTGGCACAAACATAGTGAGGAGGATGGGTGACCTCAGTGTTCTGTCTGTGATTTTCCCTCCTGAGTTCAATTCAAGGTTAAACTTAAAGTTATCCTGCTTGACTTGGATTATTACAACTATTGTAACTGTTATATTCATAACCCACCCCTATCTCCATGAGTGGGTGGGGTAAAAAGCATTCACTCTTTTTCCCAAAAGGAGCTGTGGGAAGGAGTTTGTCCTTCTGCTGGTGAAAGGCTGTGGATGACTTTCATTGAAACAAGCTTTTTAAATTATTCTTGATATAAATGTAGATCTTCTGGACTTATTTGAGGAGGATTTTTTTTTTCTGTCCCGAAACTTAGTGGAACTGTAGGAACTGAAACTTAGAAATAATTGCCATTAAAAGGGTAAGAAATCACTAGGCAAAGATGAGGACTTCTGTAAAGGTAGAATAACGAAAAAATGAAATGCATGCACCGGAACTATTTTGGGGAAGAGTTAACAGATAAGGCAGAAGTAAAAGGGGAAATATTTAAGAATTAAGGGTGCCTCAAAAGTAGGCAAATTACGCTGTCCTACTAAAAAAGAGAGTTAAAAGAAAAAAATGGTAGAATTTATATTCTACAAATGGATACTGACTTGAAACATAGAAAAATGTTTTCTACAAAATAATAAACTTGTTTTTCTTATTACTGTCACTAAACAATATCTAAACTCAAGTTTGCAGAGTATAATTGGCAGATTTCCATTTATGCCAGTTTCTTGTTTCCTTCACATTTCTGTTCCTGGTAACAGCAGAAAGAAGTGTTAATTAACCTTACCAGCAAAGCAATGTAAGACCATGCTCTGAATTCAGAATGTCTTCTGACAGGAGACAGCAGTCTGCAGTAAATTGTAAGTAATGCCAGCCTGTCAATTAAACAGGACGAGATAGGGAAAGAGGGCAGAAGATCTTCATATTGTTTTCTTGAACTGGAAAGATCAACAACTCAGTCAGTCAGAAATAATTGTCTGCATTACTGCCTGCAATTACTTTTAATGGGACTGTGATAATATCTGCATGCTGTGCTGATACAGTACTTGCAAGCCAGAGAGATGAAACAGTGTTTGTTCAGCTTTTTGAAACAGATGAATCAAGGAGAGATGTTTCACTGCAAAATTGTAGGTGTGTTTCAGAAAGAAATGCACACAACAATGGTGTTCTGTATGTTATCTGGAAACCAGCACAACAAACTTCTGAAATGGGCAAGAATT
Organism: Ibidorhyncha struthersii; assembly: GCA_013398815.1. NCBI lineage: Eukaryota > Metazoa > Chordata > Aves > Charadriiformes > Charadriidae > Ibidorhyncha > Ibidorhyncha struthersii. The sequence continues at coordinate 52,423 of VZSZ01011089.1, forward strand.
AGTCAAGGCTATTATATTAGGCTTGGATAACAACAGCAATGCTGTGCATGGGCTGGCTGAATAAAACTAACTTAATTGAAGACACTTCTGTATAATTGCTTTTTTTCATTTTAATAATCATAACCGTTCTTATGCTCTTAAGCAGCTACCTGAGTTCTAGGAAAGGAAGCACCATGCACAAGAAGCGCTGCCTTTCCATGGAGGGGAAGTTTCAATTCCAGTGAAAAACCTTTGATAAGGTGGATGAAAACTGACAAAGACCTGTACTTTTCTTACCTGTTGTTTACTTAGTAGAAATGGTTTGTATTTTGACTTTTTTTTTTAAGGAAAACAGATTTGTCATGATCACCTTATATATTTTAAATTTTTTTCATATCTCATTAGATTTTTATGTGTTTTTCATAAGCAGATATTTGCTTGTTTGTCACCTGCTCTTACAAAGTTCATACCAATCAAAAAATGGAAAAATAACATTTCTAGAAATATGGTTCCAAAATTCCAGTGATATTTTCAATACATGAAGTCAAAAATGACTGGGGCATGTGAGGGTTTTTGGTTGCTTGTCTGGAGTAAATAAGCATTTAATTATAAGTTTGTTAATTTATCAAATTAAATACACATTAATTAAAATTTAACAGCAAGCTAGTAAAGATGATTAATACCACAGGCCTCCTTGGTTTTCTAATAATGAAAGTTTCACACACACAAACAGAAGTTTATTAAAAAACTGATGCACAAAAGGGGACAATTATAGATGGCATACTTTCTGGGAATTAAATAAAAATGTCATCATGAATTTCAACAGATTTGTAATTTTTTTGCCGTGGTATTTTCTACTTTATTCTTCTGAGGTCTCTTTGCTTAAAGAATCTACTGCTTGTTGTCCATGTCTTGATTTTACTAATAATAAAAATATCTCTTTGTGCCAGTAATGGGAAGGTTTTCAGTTCTGAAGCGGAAAATTATTAGTTTCAGTTCTATAGAGCTCCAAGAAATTTAAAAAAATCCAATGTACTGACCAATGATGTGCTTTGTTGTCTCAAGGGTTTTCTCCACTTACTGTCAGAATCAAGCTCTTCCACCTTCTATTACTCTTTAAGGAACATATTTTGTTCCCATGGGAAGGATGTTGTTCAATGTAAACACAGTCTGCTTAACATCCATGCATTCAGTTAAGATTTCTACTAAGAATAAAGATCCATGACTCCTTGTACTGTTTGACTGCTACCAAAAACAAACTCTGCTTTTCATTATCAACGCCCTACCTCTGGGTTCATATTAAAGGTGTGAAGGGAAATTCTTTGCCATACATTAGCTGCAAATAAATGCCTTCTGGCGTTCATATGACCACCCCAATATCTTACCTTTCAGAAACAATTTGATCACGCATTTTGCAAGAGCAAGGAAGCATGAAATGACTTGTCCCTAGCATCATAGCAATGTCAGGAGAGTTCCCAGCTTGTGCTTGATCTATTATTTGTATTTTTAATTTAAGCAGCTGAATTCAAACACTATCGACTCTTCCCCTGAAATTATTTACAATCGCCTGCAAACACTTGTGGGTTTTTCTCATTCTTAAAACAAGGTTGGACATTTGGCTTAATATAATTTCCAGGTTGCAAGTCCTGCTCTGTTTCTCTAGTCACTAGGATGCCATCCAAATAATACTGTGTAGCAGCTGCTCTACAGTGATTTGAAAAAAATACACTGCTGCACTCCAGCATCCCAGGGCAACAAGTCACACTGGAATAATCCTTTTAATAACTGATGGCAAGGCAGGGTGACGAGTCAGCACCACCTCCTGGTAAGTGGGGACCGAACTTGGTGAGCCCCTGTCCTCCCGTGACGTGCCTAGTGAAGGAGGCATTGATCCATGTCTGAGGGAAGATTAATTGCTACTTTATAATCCTCATAAACTGGTACACTGCCATCTGTTTTCACTACAGTACACATATAACAGGGAAGATTATCCCTTCATTTTCTACCTCCCTGCACTGCTGTTTCAGAGACTGTTATTGTAGGAGCTTTTGGGGGCTTTTGTACATATTGTGAAACTGCTCTGCTTTTGGACTTGACTTTTAGACTCGACTTTTAGACTCGACTTTTGGACTTGGCACTGTTAACAAAACCTGTTGCTAAGGTGAGCATAGACATTTGCTCAATGAGTGGCTCCCTACTGACTGAGCACGCTGCCCAATGCACAACCTCGCTCAGCTTCCGAGTCCAGTTTGTGTAGCAGACTCCCGCAAAACTCCAGACCCCCACCTACTGCAATTGCCTCACGCCCCCGTATCTGCTGCCAGTCCCGTATCTGCTGCCAGTCCCCGGCAGCAGGCAGACTGGTACAGGAGTGCATCTGAAGGCCCCGGTCTAACACAGCCGTGTATGTCCACCCAGCTTCACACAGGTATATGGCGCCGCTGAACCGCAGGGGCTTGTAGTGACTGCAGGGGTAGCACCGATCTGCCAAAGCACGCTGAAGGTGCATACTTGTATCCAATACCTGCATTTTCTGTCCAACTGTATTGCTACTAACTGAACTGGGATGACCAATTTTTGAAATGAAGAGCATGGATAACACATTTCTTTAGAGAACTGAAAAGCAGCAGTTGCGTCAAAGAATAGAGTATCGCAAGTACTGAAGTTTTCTTAAACTGAAAAACCCAGATGGTGTGGCAAACTCTTTGGCAGTTGCACCTTTGCTCTGGCTAACTGAGAAAATTATGAAATCGCACATGTTTAATGATGTTCCTATTATCAAACCACAGTTCTAATGTTTTTCAGGGTCATAACAGACTGTGCTGTTCTTTTTAACTACAACAGTAAGTAAGGAGTTAGTTGTTTTGCTATACCTAGAGGTCTCATGAGCTCTACTAATAAAAAACATCTCTAGCATTGAAATAAAAGCAGCAAATTTTCAGAGTGTCTCATCATGACCAGGTATTTTATTTTCAAGTTAGCTAATCCCACCCTGCAAAGATGACATTTAGTTACAATTAACTTAAAAAAAAAAATAAAAAAAACAACCCAAAGCAAATAGGTCTTCAACTTGTGTGTGCCTCAAGTAAGGAGAAAACATATACAATTGGTGCAGTCTTTCACAGCAAAATGTAAACATACAAATATACAAATGTTAGAACAAGCATTGCCTACTTAACACAAAATAAAATTAAAAGTAATACAAAATTAGGAGAGGTAACCTGGAAAAATATTTGCAAAGGACTTTAGCAACTCACTTTTAACACACTTGATTGCTACTACTGCATTTATTTGATGGCCTCAGATGCAAATAAGAGCAGTCAGAAGCAAAGTGCAACAGGGAAGGCCAACTTTTAGGAATTTCTAGGAGAAAGAAAGAAGGACCCCTTCACACAAACTACCCTCTATCCCGACCCTTGTGCTTTTCATACTCTCTCTTCGTCTTGTTCTCCTTTCAGCTATTAACTTAACCCTGCAAAAATTAATCCTTACAGAGAATTTCACTTTTTCATGATCTCCTAAATCTGCACACTGGTGAAATTTGTCCTGCAGCAGCATCTGACTCCAGATGTCTCTATCATACTGCTCTCATGCCCAGCAAGCTTCCAGTTCACCATCAGCTAGTTCAGCCCTCAAGGCGTCTATATGGATCCCCCAAAACCCTGTCCTGTGCTACCTCCCCTTATCTGGTTGGTGAACCCAGTAGGGCCTTCATGAGATGATCTGACTTTTTCCTGTGGCAATGTCCTCACACAGACATGACAGTTCATGGTGGAGATAGGAAGGGGGAAGATGAGCTCCTTCCAGCTGCACTCTGAAGAAGAGCCGTGCTACTTTTCAGTCATAGTATAAAACGTGTTTTTATATAATGACCCCAGAGAACAAGAGCAGATCATGCATAATCACACCCCAAACCAACAAGTCATCACTGAGGGCCTGATGCACTGTGCAGTAGGTTATGATATTTTATGATATTTCAGCATACTGAAATTTTATAAATCTTGCTACAGAGAAACAAGATTCAATCCCAGTTACTTCTAGAATTGTCTTTCCTCTTTCTAATTGTTTTGTTGGAAACTTATCCCATTCTCTATACAATTTAACAGTAAACTTCCTTGCCTATTCTCAGGACAAGAAAAATTGTTCACAGGAAGAAAGCAGATGCTTGAGACAGTCAAGCCTGAAATACAGGTCAGCAGGCTTGAGCAGGAGACCAAAGATAGGGAACTACTGAAACTATTTGTGCAGGGAAAAGCCTTTAAGATTACACAAGTTTAGGATAAACCATTGGTCACAGCAGTCAATGTTACCCCTTTCTCTTCAGTGGTCTGGAATTTCACTTCTACTCTATACAGGAAAAAATAGCTATGTATACATTTTATTTGTTACCAGCAAATTCCTATAAAACAACACTGTCTCCATGCCATGTAGATGAGCACTCTGGCTTATTTTTATCTGAATTAGATACTTGTCTATTAAGCAACGCAGGCAGTGCACATCTACCACAGCCCATTTTTGGCTGAGTCACAGGGCAGCTTGCACCCCTACACCTAAGATTTCCACCCCACAAAAAACGAACAGCCTTATCCATATCATCTATTAGGAATGGTCCACGGCCCATGCTGTTCCCTAAGCCACCTTTGGCCTTGCATGAAGAGCACTTGTCGACCACTAAAACTGTACCAGAGAATATGCTAATGATTCGACAGGATTGGGGTCTGCTTACCTGCACCATGCCCCTACTTAATGGACACCACGCCCAAACATGGACATAGCCAAATGGACCCTGAGATCATGAAGTCCAGCTGCTGCCAGAATACAACAATTGTGTCTTACAGGGCTTTTATTACACTCATTGGTCTCCGTTTTAAAACTGGTGTGGGCTTTTCTCCCTCTGATGCTGAAATGGCCAGAGACCTGGAGTAGAAAAACTGCCTTCTTCCCGAAGGGGACATACCAGAAGGCTTCCAAGCTCTACAGTTTATGACCAGATAGATCTTTAAGGTGGAAAATTCGAACCACAAAAGTCTGAAACGAAGCCTACCGTGAGCCCACTGGGGGAAGGCATGTCCTTACTTCCAGTCCTGTTTTCCCAGCCAGCAGTATTTTGTGGCTTCTGGGCTCCGACAAAACTCTGGCATCCAAATCTCTTTTTTTCCACCATCTTGGAGGCCTGTCTGTGAGTCTGTTCCTTCCAGAAAGCAACCACTTGCTTCTCTTTTGTAGTCTGTCCCTGTGCCGCAGGCTCCCTGCCTCCTCCTCCAACCACACCTGCCACATCTTGGCTCCATAAGTTTCTCCTGACTGAGTCAGCCCAGCATCACTCAGGGTCCTCTTCTCTGCAGTAACTTTGCCAGCCAGCGTGGGACAACTAAGCAGTCTTCCACTCTGCTGCCCAGCCATATGCTCTTTAAGAAAATACATGATATAAGTACTAATAGAGTAAACAACCATAGCCCCTCTTGTACACGCTCATACCTTTTCTGCAAGGCTGCTCCAAAACGCCACTGCTTTCCTAGTTAAGGGGGTTCTACTGATCAGCCCAAGGTTGATTCTTGGTCCATTCACATCCACTTGTTTTTGTGCCAATATTACATACCAGGTGGTGTATAAGGGCCAGACACTGGACAAAACTCATTTCCTGGAGTCTCACATTGCCATGAAAATCTCTGGATGCTGAGGAAGAGTTGCAATGGTTCCTGGCTATTTTCCAACCAATCTCTCTGAATTGAAATGGATGTCATTTTTTGGTGAGGTCTTCCAAATCTGTCACTGGCAGAGCAACTTCAGGGCCCACAAGCAGCAGTCAGCTCCTAGGCATCAGCCTGCAAACTATGGCAAAGCCCACTGCAGAGGGGCACCTATGCAGAAAAAGGCCGGTAACCTGGACTGGGAACTCCACACTGTGGATCCATGGAGATTTAGCAGCTTGGACCCGGTTTTGCATAATTTAGTACCCAGTTAATGCTAATAGGCTATTAGACTGGGGAAGAGGTGATGAACGTTCCAGGGCTGACCTGTTTCCACACTGCACTGCCCACTGACTCTGCTCTGCCCTAGATGGCTGCAAGCAGCAGCAAGGACCACCTTGTCTCTTCTCCAAGACCAAGCAAGAACAGGAGACCAGGCCAAATGATTCATCCCTCCAACTCTTCCGATTAACTGGATAACTGACTCTTCACCAGCTAACACAGTAAGTGTTGATGCTATTTAGCAAAGGTGGTGAAAGCTGGGGGGAATGTATTTAAGAATTTCAGCACGACATAGAGAAAGACCTGTCTATAATGATCTGCTGGAAGAAGAAATGGCACTGAAAGCGCTTTCTCATGCCTCTGTGTGCTGTCACAAACCAATGCACAATGAAAGGCATTCAGAGTCAGTTTTTAAATTATTTTAAGCTTTATTGCAAATTGCCCTAAAGATACCTTAGTATGAGATGGCATAAGTTTGTTGCCCATGACATTTATTTTAATTCCTACAACATGACAGCTTGCCACAGAGTCTGCAGTGTGATTCAAGAATGGAACAAAGTGCAAACAGATGTTAATGTGCCATATGCAAACAACATTTAAATTTGCTGTTGGCAGCATAATTCTAAGCATTATTCAGGAAACTTCCAGCCATGACCCTTATTAAAAATGTCAGTCTGCAGCAAAGTACTTGAATGCATATGAAAAGAAATAAATCTGCAGGCTTTTTAAAATTAGCTTTGATTGGGATATGCTTAAACTTGTTTTATTTATTGCTACTGACACCAGCATACACCTTCTAATCTTGACAAAACATACCTTTATTAATAAAGTATTGAATCATATACTTTATACTGTGAACAAGATGGACTTCATCCATTACAATAGTTTAAGGCCCAGAATGTTAATTTCACTTTTAATTTCAGAATTTTACATCAAAACTGTGAAAACTTAGCTCAAAAAGAAGGAGATCTACAGAAAGTTTAGCCACAATCCATGTAATCACTTTATGTTAAAAGGACTTTCTGTCCGCGAAATGTTACCTAAACCAATACACTGCTGTAAGCTCTATGATTTCTGATGAAAGTCCATTCCAGGAGAAAACTTGTTGCAACTGCAAACTATGTCCTGAAATAGAAGACCTGTTATGTTATTATAGCCAGCAGAATATATGCTCTTAAATGCTTTCTAATAAGACTGAGGCTATTCATTCTGATAACCTCAAATAACTAATGAATGCTAAACTAAAAAGGCAAGTGTCCTGGGGAAATTGTAGGGGAGGATGATCCAGCAGTTGTAGCCCTCTTTTCATGTCAAGCAGCAATGGAGAGGTCCCCAAAATGCTCAGCCCTGTCTATACTCTGGCAGTAAGGGTATCACCACATCCCTATTATGTGTTCTGCTAACTGTAACTGTTGCAATACACTGCACTGGTTAGAGACTTACCTTCTGTCATCAAAACGAAAGATTTCAGTCTTGTCAAGACAGAAGGTAAACATTAATGCTTTCCACAATGGCTTTTGATGACGCTATACCTATATACAGTGTCAGCACTAGGCATACCTGTGCATGTATCCTATGAGCTTGTATACATGTCTGAGTGTGATTGGCCAGAAAACTCTTTCATCTGAGGTTTTCAGTTCCCAGTCCAGGACATATTTATCTCACTTCGGTCCAATTCTTCTAGTCTTGTTTTGTTCTATCCAAAAGCAAATGCAGCCAGCAGGCTTAGTCCCATAAATATTTGTCCCAGATGTCTGTATAGTGTTTATTCTTTACTGGCTATGCTGGGTAGAGGAGTACTTGCTTATGTGTTTTGTATTCATCAATGTTGCAGCATTATAAATTTGTCTTTAAAACCTGGTGAGTTTTGAATAGTTCAGGAAGGTTTGGTTCATACTATGATGGATCTGTAGTTACATTTTAAGGTTTTTCACTATACTGGTTTCAGTTATGTGATTTTTGATTCAGGAAAAAGAAGATGAATCAGTGTTCAGTATTATCATTCCAGGTAAAATCACAACATCCTAACAAACATACAGTCCCTGATTTTTTACATTTCTGGCTGATGAACCCATTTGCATGAATCAGGTCAGCAGAGCTGGATAGAAGATGACCTGCATGTATTAAGGAATCTCATGCAAGAGAGGTCCTCATAGATGGCTGAGTTTGAGATTCTAAAGGTTACCACCAATTAATCTTAACTGTGCTTTTCTGTTCCCCAGAGAGAGCAGATCTAAGCACCATGGAGAAGTAGGTATGAGAATAGCGATGGAGCTCAGACCCTCATTCGATTCCAACACTTGGTGGAAGAAGAAGCTGGGAAGCCGTACAGACAAATAACACTCCTGTCTTCCCACTGACAATGAGCCCAGGACAACTCCATCAGGATGGGAAGAGTCTCAAAAAACTAAACCCTCGGGTCATTGCAAGTGAAATTCTTTCAGTCCTTGGAGAAAAAAAGTGGTGAAATGAAAATTGCTGTACAACTTAAGGATTGATGCCACTAGGAAAGTTTTGGGGTGTTCAGTTGCTGAAAAACACTCTGAGAGAGAGGAGGTAGATAGCCTCTGGGAGCTGAGGATGGCATGAATAGAAAAGCTTTAAACTCAGGAGTGAGGGAGAAAGTTGGCTGATAATCACCATACTTGGTCCTAATATACAGCAAAACAAAATCCAATTCAAGTGATGGCAATAAAAGCATCAAATCCTAGAGGCTGTACTTCCTGAAGAAAGAAGCTAGTAAGAGTGGTTAGAACTATAGCCAAATGTGCAGTCTTCCCAGGCAGCTGTACATAAAATCTTGTACCACATGCACACAGATACTGGGGTAAAATCAGTAAGAATTACTTGATAAGCGTGACTGGTTTTTGGCTTACCCCTTTTCCTATTCACAGCAATATCACCTTATGCAATACGCAGGGTTGCCTTGCTTGAAACACACAGTAACTCTGGGAGTATCGTGCTATTAATTTCTCGGGGATTTCATTCTCACATTTACAAGAGCACCACTGTAACACCTCTTTGCTCATCTTCGTAGGCAGCTCTGTTTGCCCTTGGAGCCCCCGATGCACCCAGGCCCACCCCTAGCCATCAGCGTGGGATTGTGGCCCTGCCCAATCCCTTCTGCCAACAGCTGCACATCACTCGCTTTCAGGCCTCTGAGCCAGGGCTTGACAAGCTTTAGATATAGTTGCCTTTGAAGCCTTGTGCAGGAATGGGAGGGAGTGTCAGTGACAAGAAAGAAGTGTGACCTCTTTCAGTCTCTCTTACCCTGTGGGCATCAGACCAGAAGATGCATTAGCCTTGCAATGTATTGAATTAATTTGTCCAATTGCGGCTCATAATGATTGCATGGTGCTTTGTGTACATTGTTCTTGAGATGCCCTAAAGCAACACACGTGTTCTAGCATAATCTGTGCTTTTAAAGACAGTTTTAAGAGCCTGTGGTGCATTGACTCTCTGTTGTTCCAGTTAGACAGTTAGGAACAGATAGCTGAAGCTTGCAGGAGTTGTCTATTGTCTTTCACCAGAGCAATGTTTATCCGATGTCAACATTTATATTTTAGCAACAAACTGTCACAGGGCACAAATGTCTTTGATGCCTGTAACTCCCAAGTTTATTAAAATAGGTGAAGAATAAAAAACGATTAGCCAAATCACAGCTCAGATATCTGGCAGCTATGACAGATCTCATACCTCATGATACATCATTTTTTCTAAGTGATCTGAGATCTGTGCACACATGAAACATGCCTGTTCTGTGAATCCTCCAGACTTTAGGAAGGCTGTTCAAGCAATCCTTTGGACTTTCATTTGCATGGTGTGGTAAGCATCTCCCATTATGCAAAGACAGTAGGTGTTACCTGTTCACCTTTCCATTCACCTCTCACTGAGCTCACCTGTGGGAGCTGAAGGTGCAGGAGGCTGTTCCCCTCTACCTCACAGGTAGGTGAACAAGTAGGTCAGTTCACCTCTTCAGATGTGACACGCAGGGACTGGAAGACAAGTGGCCTGAATCCCATTTCACTGGCCATATTTGTCTTTTGTTCAGATCGTGTACTTCTGGCTGTTTTTACAACAGCCAAGTGATGTTTTCAAGTTCCATTAAACTTCACATTGAACCAACTCTTTGTGCACACAGTTTTATCTTCAGTTTCTTCCCACAGGATGTATGAACTGGTAGATTGATCAAGGATCAAAGTAGCACCTGATTTTTCTGACTGGGGACAGAAAAAGACCCTTGAAATCTCACCTTTTCACCAGAAAAAAAAGCAGGAAACAACCTTTGGTTAATGAATTTGGAGAAACAATTAATAGAATTGATGAAAGCAGTGGAAAATTATTTCTATGAACAACTGTTTCTTCACACCACTTCTCATGAAACTTTTCAATACACTTATTTTTGTGGCCATGAAGGAAAAGGTGGAGGTCCAAAGCTTTCTTCTCATGTTAGACGATTTGTTGTAGAGAGGTAAAAAATCTCTCTGTTGTCACTTGTTTAGTTCAAGTTAACTGTTGTGAAAAGTCTATTTTGGATTTCTGATGAAAGACTCCTTAAAGTTCTTGATCAAACTGAATTTCTTTCTTCTTGAGTTGCAACTACTGTTTTCCTTATTAAAAGGAAATGCATGCAAAATTACTCCACCATTTCAGAAAAAAAAGAACCTGAGGTTCTGGAGATCAAATATCTGAAGTGAAATCCTGCCTCTCTGTAAGTCTGTGGGAATTCTACTGAGGTACAGAAGTTACCATAAACAGGGGAATGAACAAGGTTTCTTTGAAACTCATCCCTCTTCCGGGCCTGCTTTCTAACCTTCAACGTCAGGAACAGAGACTGACACCCTTACACACAGAATATCCCAAGTCTCTTTAAGTGAACATGATGGGAAGAGAGATTACCTTCTGACTGCTGTGTCTGAACATATGCATATATTTGTTATTCCTATTCCAGGTAGTCTGAGATTACAGTTTGCACACTTGGTTCAATTTTAATTACTTGAACCAAAGCTGTTGCCAAAAGAACCTACCATAAAAATTCCCTCATCCTATTTCTGCACCTCATTATTGCTCTTTATCTCTCTGTTCCCTTATGAGGAAGATGACGTGTTTTATCTCCATTAAATTTGAACAATGACTCAACCTGCAATGACGACACAAAGCTAGAGAATTATTTCTGAACTCCATACTCAATAACATGCAATGGAGAGGTCTCTAGTAGCTGTACAAAGACAAGAGCACAGAGAAGCTGATTCACCTGGCAGTCAGAGGACTGGGCTGCATGATTCCTTTTTAACTAAAAAATGCTTTCCAAACAAGAAATTCTAACAAAATTGATTAATACAAACTTTAACGCAAAACTAAAAATGGGCTGCTTATGGCATTTCTTCCATTTCCTTTCCAGAATGCCCTGGGGTTTTGCATCTTGGTTTTGCAATGTTATTGGGCCGTTTGAATTCATTTTCACTCTTCAAAGGAGAAAGTTTGTCATCAGTGTCAGTCAAGCTGTTGTGCTCTACCTCTGTAAAATATATCAAATCAAATACACACAATACAGTACCGTTCTTTCTTATCATTTTCCTGATTTCCTCTCCCACCCGTGAACATTTTTAAATATCTCAAATTATCTTATATTTGGTAATGACTATGAGCTTCCCCTTTTGGAGATACTCCAACAACAGGATCCTAAATCTAATTTGGGTTTCTTGCCTTGTCCAAGAATCTTGTAAACAATCAGTTTCTTCTCATGGGAAATCAGCTTAAAAGGAGCAACTGCAGAGAAGTTTCTTTCGGATACGTAGGAAGGTGCTCTGCAGAAAGAAAACAGCAACCTCACATTTCTCTTAGCTGGAAGGTAGTAGAATCTGCAACGCATGAATAAAGTGCTTGTGAAGGCTCAGCCAACCGAACTCGTATTCTCTCTTTTGCAGTTACAGCTGTGTCTGAGGGAAACCAGGTCAGCTCCCTCAGTTCCTCTGGCAGGTGAACAACTTGTTCCCTCCCTTTTCTATTGTTTGTTTGGAAATCAAAAGGAACAATTCTCAGAGGAAGCCAGTCATGTATGCCTTAATCATAGGCGTTTGTGGGGAAATCTCCTCTGAGGCTGTACAAGGAAAGGAAAAGCAAGCACTTCCTTCAGGAAGCGATCCCTTAGAGAGGTACTGGAAAGACAAGGCAAGGCCAACAGTTGCCTTGCTGGTGAGGGTAGGCTGAGGAAGACCTTGCTGTAACGAACACCAGCAGTGGGACATGGAGGAAGCTATGCAGCGCAAGACTTTTCAGAATATTTCGGCACATAAAGATGCAATCAGGGGCCACTGAGATTTTCCAAAGCATTGGAGCAACTCAGGTACTTTACACCCACTTACTGAAAAACCCTGTCTGGTTCTTCTTGCACTTCAGTGCTTGCAAATCTGGCTGATCATCTGAGCATTATGTACCCACAAATGCACAGACCTAAGTGGGAAAGAGATGGTCTTAGAAACCTTCCTTACATGTATAGCCAAGTTAACAGGCCAAATTGCAGCCGCCGCAAGGCAGCCCTCTCAGCCAGGTGCCTCTTCTAAGCCCATTGCCACAAGCTTTGTGTGTTGTGGCAGGTGAGGGGACAGGTTGAGAGGATTTGGAGAAGTGCTATCAGTCGCTGCAGGGAGTGAGGGGAGGGCACAGCACCAGAAGAAATGTAGGTCTTGAGTAGGTATCAGTGACTTACAAGTTAAAAACTGAAGCTAAATTAAAATGGAAATCTCAGTGTGCCTCTCTAGGCTCAAGAGGTCTGGGTATCCTACTCTTTCACACATAACACAAGTGTAGTCTCATACTTTCCAACACCAAGCAGAGCATACCTAAGGTGTAACAGCCTCATTTTTGATCACCTGCACATAATTTTTCTAGTCACTCTTCCATATTTCTATTATATCACTCTTGCTCACCTTTGTTTTACCCTTTGGCTTCCAACCATGTTTTTGCCAGTACCATAAAACAGCAAGAAGACCCTAACAGTATTAATGTTAGAGGCTGGTAAAAAGATTGTGCAAAATACATTCTCTGGGAGCAGGAAGAGGTGTATTGTCTGCCATCATCATAACTGACAACTAATCTAACCACAAAACTGACTGCTGACAGGGATGCCACCATGTTATGCCCTGTGAAGTTCCCTTTCCACCACCCTGCACCGACTGCAATGGAGCATCCTGCAGCATTGCTGCCAAACCACACAGATCTAGTTTTCACTTGGATTTCAAAATACTTTTAATCCATCACAGCTGCAGCCTGGAACTCAGAGCAAGTCCAGAAATGTTCCAGGCACTCCGATTTTTAAGAGAATGTCATGTCGCTCCTTTTTTTTTTCTTTTTCTTTTTTTCTGTTTTTTTTTTTAATAAATGTGTTTGAAGGTGCCCTTGTAATTGTGCGTGGTCACATATAACCACTGTTGCGAGATTGCTGTCATTTCATATTACCATTAATCAATGCAACACGTATTAACTAAGTACTTCGTTCTGCTCTTGCATGATTTATTAGGTCTTCCTTCATTAATGTGTTTGATCAGAAAACTAATTAAACAATGAACTGTGGCAGCAACACATATTTTGCATCAATTATTAAAAGCAGGTTTCTTGGAATAAAAATGTGGTAATGAATACTTGAGTTACCATGGGTTACACTTTATGTCAAATTATCCAAACTGTTAGTAGCACTAATCCTTGACTTTCCCATTTATGAGCAAACTAGATATGGCAGTGTTAAAGCAATTTTGTTCTTCAAAATGCGTTCTTCCTGCACCATTGTGGTTCATTTTCCCATGGTTTATTCAGCCTGGTTTGTGCCAGTCGGATTACCCATGTTGTTAGTTATTGAGATCGCACAGACAGCAGAGCTACTTACCTGCCTGAGCCTCATTCCACTCACATCCCACCTTCACATACTGAGAATTACGCTTATTGGACATAGTCCATATTTGTTTCCCTCTCGGTTATTTCTGAGGAGTGTCTCTCATATATTTGTGCAGTGGAAGAATTAAAAAAAAATAGAGTAACCATCCTATACCCCTGAAGAGGAAAGCACTTGGTACCACTTTTCATTAAATGCCATACTGCTATTCAAAGCTCCCCCTCCCTATCATAATTGGAGATTGAGACTAGTCCAGCAACCACTTTATTTCATAAGCTTGATGGATTCCTCAAACCTGGGACACAAATTGTTTTGAGAAAAACTGCATCCCTAGAACCATGCATTCACACTGGCATTATTAAAAAGCACAATTTTGAGAAGCAGTTTCCCCTGTATTCCCTGTTCGTCACACTCTAGCTTCAGCCTTATACACCATCATGAAGTATTTGGAGTGAATTTCCTCAGTGACAGTTTCAGATATTGCTCAGATCATCTCCCAGATGTGGCTGGCCATGAGCTGATTAGCTTCTCGACCAGCAGGATATTTGGAAGAATACATTTCTGTAATGGGTTTTAGCTTGTGCCAAGGGAAGTGAATATTTCCATGAGTGGGAGTTTACCACCTTTCCTGAAATCAGCTTACAGCATACTGTTGCCATTTGACTTACAAAAGGCATGCTCGCTTCCATCTGGATGAGTTAGTAAGTTATCTGCCCGCACCTATCCTTCACTTCTAGCTGACAACCACACATTATGCAAATTCCTGTGCTCTGATGGAGAACAAAGATGAGCAATAAGAAATCAGAGGTTTTCATAGTCAGTGTACATTTCTTACAAGTTCTGTGTTCCCGAACAGACCTCCACCTTCCCCACTGCAGTCAGCTGAGCGTAGCAATGATCCTCCTCTAAATAACTACTTAATGTCTTACCAGCTCCTACTTTCCTTTCTTAAATTGCTATCTCAGTAACAAAAAGGTGCATCTATTTTCTTTCTGCCTTATGCAGCAAACAGAGCACGCATAGCCCACACGTGCGAGAAGTACATAAGAGCTCATGCCTGCTTCTATATGTGCTAAAAAGAAATGTGCTATCATTTTGAATAAGGGAAAGGTTTTGGATTGAAATTGCTTTGAAATTCATTGATTCATTTTGGTGCTACTCCCATAACTGTTAACCTTTTTCCCATTATGAATTTACAAATATGTATATTTTACATATATTTACAGTATCACATGAAAAGTTTAACAAGGTGCAATCAATAACACAGCTCAGCCCAATTTTCATTACACTAGAAACAGGCTTTTATGCAGGATTCCCTAACAGATTTCACTGCATTAGACTACAGAGTGCAAGTACCAGGATGTTTTGGAGCATTCTGAAGTTATACTATAGCATGATTAACTTTTATGTTATGTACTGCCAGATAAAAACACTCTTTCAGATGGAAAGGTTTGTTTTAATCAACCTAACTCAGAGAATCCTCAACCCGCTGTTTGGCAAGTATATTATACAAGCTTTGCAGGCTGACCAGAGCTTGATACAGCTGCATGTTTCCCTGATTTTGCATATTCTAGAAGCTGTCATTAATTGTGGTGTAGATGAAAGGACACTATTATCTGTAGGAGGAAAACACCCCAGACCCAATGCAAAAAAGCCCTAACCTTTCTGCATGCAAACCACAAAATCCTTTTACTCAAGCTAAGATAATTTAAGGACAGCATTAGCCTTTATCTGAGATAACGACTTAAACGGCAAGCTGCTATGGAAAATTAACTCAGATAAGTAGGCAGACATGCTTCTACCTGACCCACAGCACTTTCACTGTTTTCACCTTCCCTGCGATTCGCTGTGACGCTAACCCACTTGTTCTGTTTTATCAGCTCCCAACCTCGGGCTGAGCTTTCAGGTTCTCACACCATTTGAACACCGTTGGCATCATACTTCAAAAAGTTGCCTTCTGTTATCTCAGGCGTTTTGTGAAAGTCCGATTGTGGATGTTTTTCCCAAGTGGGTGCTGGAAACTGAGTGCTTTGCTTTATCATGTGCCAGCTTAGCTACAGCACGCACTCTGTGCAGCTCTCAGAAAGGGATTTTTGCCTGTTATACACCGGAGAGCTCATTCAGAGCTCAGAGGCCACAGATCTGCTCACTGTTCTAGAGCACGTGTTTCTATTATGGGCAATGCTGGACTTGCCTTTAGGTGACATTTATGTATTTATGCTTTTACTGCAGTGCCGACATTGCCTTTACTGCAATCCAAGGCATGGGCCTTCAGAGTCAAAGCAATTTCACATTGTCCTGACATTGTCCAACCTTACTGAACTGTTAAAGCTTACAAAGTACTTCTAGTTGCCTTGGGATATGGTAGAGCAAGGTGAAGAGTGTTTCAAGGGAAGTTCCTAATGCTGAGCGTTTAGTGCTTTTTTAGGATTTGGCAACAAATTCCCAAGCTATAGATAGGATGAAGAATGACATTTTATGGAAAAAAAATAGTCACTTCAGAGAGGACCACACGTAGAGGTCAGGTAGTGGCAGAGTGCTTTTGCCATGCAAGTTGTCCCAGGAGAACATCTGCTCCAGAAACTTGTCTTCATGGGAGCATTTCCCTTTTTGAGCTGTTTTAACTCAGCAGGTTTTTGCCCTAGACTTTGCCAGTACCCAAGCTGACCATGCAAGAGCTGAGCATCCAGTGATTTAGCTTTTTGTGGTCCTAAAGAAAAGTCTCCAACTTGCTGATAGAAAACCACAAGTGGAATGTGGTTTACATTTCTAATTGCATTTTTGCTAATTACTGCAGCAAACTGAAGCTGTATGGGTAGTGAAACAGAGGAAAGAGGAGTTTTAGGATCGGTTCATTAGGAAGGGTGGTTAGAGAGAGATCTCTTAAAATCAAAGAGCAGAAGCTGCTAGTTCACTAGGCATTGCTTTCAGACAACTGCTTGACAAGTCCGTTTTTTTCCACATAGCATTTGCCCAGCAGGTTTCAAACTATGGTGCTTCTGCCACTGATAACTCATCTCCTCACCCACGAGGGAGGTTTGATGTCTCTCTAGGTATGTGATATCCCTCCAGGGTGTCAAATTATCCATGCAACTGAAGATTCATACATCTCAAAGGTCTCCCATACCCTTCCTCTGCTATATGTAGCAGGAAGAAAGCGAAGCGTCTGCACAATGTTTACTGCTTACCTGCCAGGCTAATTCCTTGCCTCTGAAGATGGGCAGCTCAAAACTGCAGTAGACTTGTTGCTTCTCAGTTACTCATGTAGCAGTCTGGCCCTCAGTTTTCATCAGGGTGGCACAGCAAATGTCTGTACTTTATTTTCCATCTTTCTATCTAATGCAAAGTACTGCTTGTGCACAAAGAGAGCCAGCCTTCTGTCACTACACAGAAGACATCCATGCTCACTTAAAAATAAAAAAAAAGCCCATTTTTACATGGCAAAGAGTTATTTGCAGGAACATGAAGATCCCATAGATATAACCCAGCTGCACTACATTGGTACAGCCTTCAAAGAGCTCTTCTTCCTTCTATATGGAGCCCCTGTTTTGGGGAAGTCCCATGCTGGGAAGCTTTAGCTGGATTACTTATGCCTTTCCAATGTCCCTTTTGTTCCTACACCCTCATGTACTACAGCAATAAAAAATTGTGTCAGTTTTGGGGTTTGGTGAGGTTTTTTTTAAAAGATTGAAAAAATAATGTTCTCCAAGAGCAGCATTTTCTCACACACTGAATTATCCTGAAGCATTTGTACTACAAACGTGACTCTAATTAGACTTCATACTTTTCAGGTCATTTCACCTCTCCATCAGCTACTCAAGCATCATAGAAGGCAAAAGGCGGATGTTGCTGGGTAGTGGGTGTGTTCTTGAACCCAGATTTGATCCCATCCTTCTTAACCATAGTGCAATCAAGAGTAATGTATGTTTTTGTCTCTCAAGTAAAAGTGCCAGCTTTCATCCCAATGAACAGTGTCAACACTCAAGCAAGTTTGGTTTTTTTTTTTCACACAGACCATTTTATCAGCCATTTTTCAAAATGGGAAACAAATGATGAAGACAAAGCCTAGCACTCAAAACTAGGTGTTACAGAAAGACCTATTAGCCTAGAAGTAAACTCAGAAACCCGGAAGAGTTTCTAAAGCCAAGCATACTGTATTCGACCCAAACCAACCAAACCCCCTTTCCCTGTCACTTTTGTGTGTTTCTGTAACATGCTTAGAAGGTTGTGTGTACTAAAACACATATAAGTAAAATATGCATAATGCCATCACACAGTTGTTGGAATTACTTAGAGAACAGAAAATGAAAAGCCAAACTAAAGAGGACGTGTTCTAGGCTGTGGAAACTGAAGTGTGAAGAATTTTAGGTAGATATCCACTGAGGGAAGACCCCTGGTCCCTGGGAACTGCACTTTTGCCCTGCTGTTAATTTCTGAGGCTGACAACACCAAAAAGACATTTGTGTGTTTTCTGGACCCAGTAGGTCTGACTGGAGAACCATCTCTCCTGCCTGGTCCTAGGCAGCATGATCACATTTCTATTCAGATTTACTGGTTACACATGAAACAACAAAGATCAACGAACTACACTTACTGCCACCAGCAGCTGAGAAGAATAGGGCCATAAGGAAGACAGAGATATTTTGCCAAGAGACGTTTTAGGTCTGGGTAAGATAAACATGTGCGCACAGAGTGTGCCTTAAAGTAACACATGACCCTGTCAGCCACCTGACACAGCATGCGAGGGCAGGTCCAGCCCTCCTCATCATCATCAGCCCGCTGTAGAATTCTGCAGCCCTACACCCACCTGCAGCACACTGGATGTGTGCAGGCTGCTCACCCAGAAGGCTGTGATGTAAAAGTCAAAAATCAACCCGCGAATCGCACACAGTGAAAATATGTCTTTCACGTTAGCATCAAGCAGGGTCTGCTGAGGAACAGTTGAAAGTACAGGCCTGCTGAAGTAGGCGACTGATCCCAAGCTTGCTGCTCAAAATGTTTTAATGTGTGACTCCTTTTAGATTCTTTTCCCTCATTTTGGAATATCTTATATCACACGAAACCCCAATATTTTCTAAGTATACTATAATTTTTTCTTGTGTATACGGGAGGGTACAGCTTTGTCTCTGCTACTGCATTTCCCAGAATTTGAATTACTAAATGAATTCAAAGCAAATATAAAGAGTCTGAAAGTATTTGGCCAAATTAGAGCTGGGTTCTGTACATTTTTCTCAAACTTTAAGGAAAAATGTTGCTTATCTAAAATTTGCTCAATTAACTTTGGTTATTCTTACAAGGTACTTCTAATAGACTGCCGGGTTCTTCTAACACGTTCTTCAAATTTTCTTTAAAATCCCAAACTCAGAGAATTAATTACAATCATTCCAGACATCTCTTCATGTTCAGTGTTCAGTGTTCTTCTTAAAGGAAGAAAGGAGTCCTTACAGGTCTGCAGGTGCTTACAGTATTGTCAGCTCTGCGACGTTAGGTGATGAAGTCTGAACATAAACAGTAAGAGAAAAAAAGAAAAAAATGGACTATTTTCCTCGCTACTTTCTTTGTTTGTACCTTTACAATTTTCACAGCCCCTCATAAATTATTCTTTTTGGCTCTCTCTCCATTCCTTTTGTAACTATACTACAGTTACTATAACTATAGCTACTTTTACAACTCACCAAAGAGCAATGCAAACACAAATTAAGAATAAAAGTTTCAAATGAAATACAGCATTAAGAATTTCTCATGTAGGCTACTGCCAAAGGTAATTCTGAAGGCTCTTTTGTCAGTAAATGCTTCACAGCATAATAAAATGAATCGTTTAAGGCAGGCAGTCACAGGCTGTAAAGGATATCACATATAACACAATGACATTTAAAGAGGCTTCAGAAGTTCTGTAAGTGCAACCTGTATCTAAGTCAAGGCATTATGTCTCAAACTTGCAGCTGTACGTTTTAATATTTTGCTTCAATGTGACATTAACTCCCTTTGGCATCTTTCAAAATCATAAATCCATACAAATCAAAAGTTTAAATATTGTCAAGATAAATAAAAGTGTAGTGATGTGCCTGGAGGGACTCTTAAGGTCTTTGATTCCTTTTAGAAACTCTGTCACCAAGTTGAGGAGAGGTTGGCATGATTTTCCTGCTTATGATGGAGGTAACTTAGTGCTGAATACTGCCAGAACTGAAGCTGCAGGAATGGGAAATGCACTGCTGAGTTTACTGCCCTGTTTAGCTCAGTGTATGTTATTCTTCCACCCTACTCATCTCAGCTGCTTTGTATTATTTGAATATAAGCAGTTCCGCACGAAACAACAGGAAAAAGAAATGAAAACCTAAGAAGGATATCTCCATATTGTCCCCATAGTCTCGATTTCCCCTGTACCAAGTAACTACCTTGTAACACTCAACAGACTCAGACTTTCCTACTTTGTTACTCTTAAGCAACAAGGTGGAGGAGCGTGCTGCAGAACTGCAAACATGGCCTACCGCTCAGCCTACCGGGTTTCCCCTGTCAACGGATCAAAAATCTATATTCAGAATTGCAACAGTTCCTTCACTAAAATGTCTTTGTTGTTCTTGTTGTTGTTTCAATTTGTTCCTATGAAAAGGTGGGACATCTAAAGAAAACATCTTCATTTAAAAAAAAAAAAAGAGGGAGGAGAGGCTCCAAAGTCAGGCTTTTGCTCTAAGTTTGATGTGCTGTGCAAAAAAAGCTGTCCTCTTACCTATCTGTAAAATGCTTCAGAAACTTTTTATGTTATTTTGGGAATTAATTAATACAATTAATAATGAAACACTGACAAGTCTACTGCTTTTAGTATGTCTTAAAGGTTTTGCAGCTTCATCCATGTGCCATTGTACTCAAGGGACAACAAACAGATTTGTATCAGGCCATTAAATATTGTTGATCTTAAATGCAGATCAAATAGAACTGAGTCCTGCTTCAAGATAAAAAGTTCTAGGGCCTTGAAGGAGATACAGAATTTTCTTTCTTTTATCAACCCCCTCACAGTATTAAAAAGGACAGGGAAGCACACAGATGTGCACACATTCTCGTACATTCAAATACAACTGCATGCATATTTTCTTCTAAATGTGAGAACAGAATTAAGAGGGAGGGAACTGTAAGTGAGGGTGAAAGCAAGTGAGTCTCCGTCCTTGGAGATGTTCAAAAGCCATCTGGACATGGTCCTGGGCAGTAGGTGGCTCTGCCTGAGCAGAGGGGTGGAACAAGATGACTTCCAGAGGTCCCTTCCAACTTCAGCCATCTTGTGAACCTGTAATTCTGTGAATTCTACAACTAGGAATAACAATATTAAAAAAAAATAACAACAAAAAACCTAACTACTCTGCTGAAATATGAGGTAAAATCAAATTTTATTTCATCCTTAGTGACTAAACCACAACAAGAAGCATTAAGAGTAAATGAGGCACACAGAAAAAGTCCATCTCTCCACCCATCCATGAATCCATCCATGCATCCATCCCTCCATCCATCTATCCATCCATCCAGAAACTGCTGACAGCACTTGTCTTTGAACATGGTGGGGATGTAGAGATGTTGAGAAGATGAATTATTTTCTATTGTCTTTCCTGCCCTGACCACCAACCCCGATTTAGGATCTATGTCCAACCACGATTTAATGCCTTGGCTTTCTTTCTGCTCTACTTTTGTGCAAGTGGGAATTGAGTGCTTTGTCCCAAGCTGAAACATCAACCTTCCCATAGCTGCTGTGCAGATCAGAGGAGTCTGCTGACTGCCAGTCACTGCCTTCAGTTATGCTTTATTTTGATGCTATAATTGTCTCATTAAATACTAAGGTCTACAGTGCAGAAGTAAAACTGTAGAAGAGCACCTACATTTCTTCGAGTTTAAAATGTACTCAGTATCTGCCCACACCTTCAATAAACAAAAGTTCACTTGGCAACTTACCAGCTCCAAGATGGATCTTAAACTGAAATAGGAAGATCCTCTGAGAGTGTCCTTGCAAATATCATGAAGTTTGTGGCACACAGCCACTAGAGCTGAAGGCAATGTAAACTTCAGGTGAACTCACCTATAAACTAGGACTTTGTTAGTATGTCTCTTGGGCATGAGTACTAAATATTCATGCTTTACCACCCCACAAAAAGGAAGGAAGGAAAAAAAGCATCTGCAGGAAAAGCAGATGAGCAAAAATAAGCAAAGGGCAGAATGGTGCACCAGTGATGCAGACAGCTGCTTGTGTTAAAGCACCACAGAGAAAAAGGTAATGAGTGAGAATGAGGTCCCTCAGCACAACATTTCAGAAATAAGATTTTTGTTTTAGGTTGCTTATGGTACCTAAAGGTTAGAGGATAATCAAGACTGTGTAGCAGAAGTCGCTGGTTGAATACAGTGTGTTGGGATGGCCAAGCCTAACAAAGCTGTGATTAATCAACTTCAAAATCCTATTTCTAAAAGCGGTGAGTGCCACATGTTTCAGAGAACACTACAAAAACAGCCTGTCATGGGCAGTTAAGGATATTGCTTCTTCATGGAGGGAATAATCTTTCAGGCCATGGGTCTTAATCAACAGAACCGAGGACTGACCAATGAATCCAGTCCCGTGCTATTTTAAGCAACCACATCTTGTAATGCCCTTCAGGAACTGATAAAAAAAATTGGTTAAGCCCTGAAGTGTGAAAGTTTATCTCATTACTCTAGGTGGATCTGTCTCCAATGTAACTATGATACATCTACACATCTCTTTTTCAGCCTTAAATTCCTCACATCACTAATGTTTTATGACAAAATGCAGCATAGGCTAATATCTTGTATTTGTCGGCAGGCTTTAATTTTACAGCCTTTCAGAGCAGCAGGAGTGGAGTTCAGCTCAGGTTCAAATACCTAAGCTTATATGACCAAGTGTAGATGCTGTAGATGCCTCAGATTTGGGGGTTGAGCTCCTACTGATCCCAACAATGAAGTTAAACATGAGAAAAATGCAATGTAAAATAATGGGAAGGATGGAAGCTGTATTTCAAGGACCCATCTTGAACCTGGTCTAAGACAAGACATTTATCTTCAGAAATTAAAAAAGCTAAAACCACCCTCTTCAGTTGGGCTGAGAGGGGGTAACATAAAACACTGCAACTGGTTTACTTCTGATTTTTCTCAACTGCTATATATTGGGTTTGCATGGCAAGGTTTTGGTAGCAGGGGGCTGCAGGGGTGGCTTCTGTGAAAAGCTGCTAGAAGCTTCCCCCGTGTCCAATAGAGCTAGCGCCAGCCAGCTCCAAGACGGACCTGCTGCTGGCCAAGGCTGAGCCCATCAGCAGTGGCAGTGGTAGTGCGTGCCTCTGTGATAACATATTTAAGAAGGAGGGTGGAGGGAAGACCTGCTGTGGAACAGCAGCTGGACAGATGAGTGACAATATGTGAGAGAAACAACTCTGCAGACCCTAAGGTCCATGAAGAAGGACGGTGAGGAGGTGCTCCAGGCGCTGGAGCAGAGATTCCCCTGCAGCCTGTGGTAAAGATCACGGTGAGACAGGCTGTTCCCCTGCAGCCTATGGGGGTCCAGAGTGAAGCAGATACCTATCTGCAGTCCATGGAGGATGCCATGCTGGAGTAGTTTGTGAAGAACTGCAACACATGGGAAGGATGCACATTGGAGAAGTTCATGGAGAACTGTCTCCCATGGGAGGGACCATACACTGGAGCAGGGGATGAGTGTGAGGAGTCCTCCCCCTGAGAAGGAAGGAGCAGAAGAGGCAACACATGATGAACTGAGCACAACCACCATTCCCCACCCCCCTGTGCCACGTAGGGGAAGGACATAGACAAACTGGAGTGAAGTTGAGACCAGCAAAAAGGGAGGGGTTGGGGTAAGGTGTTCTAAGGTTTGGTTTTATTTCTCATTAGACTGCTGTCATGGTTTAACCCCAGTCAGCAACTAAGACCACGCAGCCACTCACTCACTTCCCTGCTTGGGATGTGGGAGAAAATCAGAAGAATAAAAGAGAGAGAACTTGTGGGTTGAAATAAAGACAGTTTAATAGGTAGAGCAAAAGACGCGCATGCAAGCAAAGCTAAGCAAGGAATTCATTCACTTCTTCCCGTCAGCAGGCAGGTGTTCAGCCATCTCCAGGAAAGCAGGGCCCTATAATGCATAATGGTTACTTGGGAAGACAAACACCATCACTCTGAATGTCCCCCGTCTCCCTTCTTCTTCCCCCAGCTTTATATGCTGAGCATGACATCATATGGCATCAAATATTCCTTTGGTCAGTTGGAGTCAGCTGTCCTGGCTGTGTCTCCTTCCCAACTTCTTGCGAAGTCCCAGCCTGCTCACTGGCTGGGTGGTGTGAGGAGCGGAAAAGGCCTTGAATGCTTAGCAACAACCAAAACCACCAGTGTGCTACCACACTATTGCCATCCCAAATCTGAAACATAGCACTCTGCCAGATGCTATTAAGAAAGTTAACTCTATCCCAACTGAAACCGTGACACCTCCTCTAATTTGATTGAATTTATTAATTACTTTAATTTGCCCAAATCAAGTCTGCTTTGCCTGTGATGGTAATCGGTGAGTGATCTCTCCCTATCCTTATCTCGAGCCTTTCATTGTATCTTCTCCCCCCTGTCCAACTGAGGAGTGGAAGTGATAGAGCGGCTTGGTGGGCACCTGGCATCCATCTAGGATCAATCCACCACATGCTAACCAGTTGCCTCAATCACGTCTCAGTGTCTTTTACTCAATTAGGCATTTTGCAACAGCGTAAAGTGTTTATTGAATTATTGTGGCATTGATTTATATGCCACAACACTTTCCATGCATTACCTACAGATGCAAACATGCTGTTGGTGTGCCTGAGCCCAGCACCCAGAGGACCTGGATGATGTTTAAGCTGTGGGTGGTTCCTTACTGAGCTCATGCAAAATTCAGCAACATTTCTGTTAGCAAACTCAGATGGCTGAAGAAGAGATACTTAGCTTCTAGGGCAAGCTCTGCTTATTGAGACACTTTTAGAAGTTTAGAAGTAGGAAATGATAGCTAATTTCTAACGCATGTGATTGATGTGGGCTATTTTATATTAAATGCTTGACAGCTTTAAGACTGAAAACTATATTCATTGAACTTTTCTTGATTTGTAGTGCTCAAAGTTATGAAAATAATGATCACTGGTGCCTGAAATGCTTATTTTTAAGTTTTTTTATTTATTCAAACACAACTGTTAGAGAATCTTACAGTCAGAGAACTCATTTGATTACACTCAGTTTATTTTAGAAATCTTTGCACTGAGCAATCTGAAAGTGATAAATCATTAAAAAAAAAGAAAGTTTAGAGAAGAAGTTAGAATCTATAACTAAATCTCTGAGTGTAAATTTGTATCTTCCATAGTGTTTATGTGTGCCTTATACAACCCCATAATTTCCCTAAGAAGGGAATCCCTTGCATATTACACTATAATGATGAGAGAGGTTTCAAAAGGTGAGTGGATGGAGGGACTGATGAGAATAAGGGAGTAACAAGCTGTGTTGTGGGTCTGGAGTTTGAAAAGATAATGAGTGTATCGATCTGCACAGGTGTGTGGGGTTGAAAATTTCTGATGAATCTGTTTTCAGCATACAATGGGATTTTGACAAAATGTATGTTTTCCACTTAATGAGAAATCGTAGCAACACTGAACGTATTTGGAAATACTGTTGTTCTAGTCCAGAAAAGTTCTACTTCAGTCATGTCCTCTCCTAGTTCTCCCCCACTGACTACCTTCACTGGCTCAAATTCATCTTCAGGCCATTGACATCCATGAAGAAAAAGGCCCTTCTCTCCTCAGAAAGTGACTTTTGCTTCTGGTTGTATGTAGTTTAACCAGAGGAGTCATCTACAGAGGAAGGAAGATTTAAGGTAACCAAACTACACCCTCTATGAGACATCATGGAATTACTTTCAATTTGAGGAGCTGAAAGCTGTTAGTATGAAATATTATTTTGGCAAAAATATTTCATTTTTTCTTGAAAAAACATCAGCAATTTTAAATCCATTTAATTTTGGCAAGAGCTTGAAATGTGTATGAACAGTAATAGAAGTACTATGCGTAGCCCAACATCAGACAAGTGCAGTAGCCACTCAGCTTTCTAAGTGCACCTTTTTTTCACAAGATGGAACAAGGTGTTGCTCTAAATAACTGAAAGTAGTAATTAGTGAACAGTCATCCAAAGAACAGAGCTATAGCTATTGAAGCTACATGTTGTATTGTGTTGTAATAACACATAGCTCTGATAGCCCTGCCTCTAAGTAGCATCAAACGAACCAAGAAGAAACAAACTTTTCTGGCATTCACGCTCAGTCACCACGAGTACATGTACATCCCGGGATCCAGACAGATATAGTCAAAGGGCTGAAGAGAGCATCCTCACAACCAGCAGATCGACATTACACAGCTAGGAGTGGAACTGGACTCTGAGGTCGCACTTCTTTCACAGCTACAATGTGCTACAGTCACTAGCAATCCCTGCTGGGTTTACACTCTTCCAGAAGCTTAACGAGACAGGCTTCCAGTTGTTTGGTGTTGCCAGAAAGACCTGAAGACATAGACTGAACATGGAAATCAACCCCAGTAAGTTACCTTTCTCACGCTGTAGCAAAAAGTATAATCACATTATTTGTATTCGCTTACAAAAGGTCACGTTTCTTGGCCTTTGTTGAAGAAAAGCATCATGAAGAAAATACACAGGCCCAGCTGGCGGCCCAGAAGCACACTTAGTTATTATGCAAAACTGATGAGATGCACCTGGCTGCTCTGGCAAGTGTCTGAAGGCTTCTTAAACACAGAACAAAGCAAGACACAACAGAGAGACTGAAGCCTCTAAAGGAAGGCTCTTCCATTCATATGCATTATATACAAAATTGGAGAGAGAGAGAGTGGTACAAGATTTTTTTTCCCTCTCAGTCATGGTCCAGTCCCAAACTGACACAGCAGAGTTTTAAAGCCATTTCTGTTTACAAGCCCTGAAGACTTGGGGCCTACAGCAATGGAAAGCATATGCATAGTAAAAGTAACGAAGGTGTCACAGGTATGATATCTGTTCCTCTGGAAGCCGGGCAATTTTCTCAGCAGAGAAACATCAAACTTGCAACCTCAGTTCACTGCAACCTTATGATCTCTTGGTTCATAAACCTGCCACTATGGCTTACTTCCATAAACTCGGATTTAAATTGCTTTAGTGCAATCATGTCTGGTCTATTAACTCACAAATTGTCTTGATCCTTTGAAGATGGCAGCAGTTGCATGTCCTCAACATAGAACAGTAAAATAAAATATAAAAAAACCCTCTCTCTTTCTTCTTGCACACAAAATCTGTTAACCTACTGCATGGTATCTGATATGAACTCTACAGCAGAGGGAAGGAAATCTGTTTGGTCTGTTTGGTAAATAAACCCAGAGCTCGGAGCATGGCTGAGCCGCAGGGACAGGTTTATAAGTCAAGAGATTGTAATGTTTCAGGGAACAGAGGTGCCAAGTGTGATGACTATCTGATGAGAAAATTGCTTATGAAGAAAGAATTTAAATTTGCTTTAAGTGATTGTTTGAGCAAATAAGTTTCAACTTCATTTTCCATAAATGCTTATGACAGAAAAACATTAATCACATACATCTACAGAAAGGGAAAACAAAAAAATTATGAGAGGTTTTATTGGAAATTACAAGTTAAGAACCAAAAGCTCTCTCAGTAAACACTGCTATAAGTTTATTTTCTTTAGTAGTTACTCAAGACCTATTTGAAGGCCCACAGTATGCAAATATGACAAACAAAGGAGCTTGCATACACCTACAGCCACCACAACACAGAA
Organism: Ibidorhyncha struthersii; assembly: GCA_013398815.1. Lineage (NCBI taxonomy): Eukaryota > Metazoa > Chordata > Aves > Charadriiformes > Charadriidae > Ibidorhyncha > Ibidorhyncha struthersii. Next base: position 80,084 of record VZSZ01011089.1, read on the forward strand.
GAAACCAAGCTATTATTCTCTTTCTGTATTTTTAAATGCAAGTGCAATATTCACAATAGCAAACAAAAAGCAAGAGAGAACAATGTCAAGCACAACATGGAAAGTGAGATTAAAAGATTCACCACAGGTAATACAAAAATACCAGGAAAGTTTTAAAAAGGTTTTCCTTGTTGCATTTTCCAGAGAAACGAAACTGGCCTACGCTCTCTCTCCTCTGGGCCAATTCCTGTTGCTTGCTCCTGATAAAACTTCTTTCTTGTGTGTACCATGCATAAAGAGAAATAAATCCTCCCTCTTGCTCCACAGGCCTGCAGACATTTTTACAGTTCAACACAGAGGGGAAACAGGATTTTTTCTCCTGTGACCATGCCAACTTGCCTGCCTGCCCTCTTCCCTCCCGGCAGGTGACTGAAGCCAGGCTGCTCCTTCTCTCGCACAGGCCGGCACACAAACACCAACACACAAAAACCAACACGCAGAAACCTCCTCTGCACCCTCACACAAAAAACTCTCGCACCCACTCCTGGAGGGCGGTCATTCAGGTGGCTCTGGGCTTGCAAGGCCACCTGCCTGGGATCTGTGGGCATACAAGCAGCAAGACAAACACAGAATAAGCCTTACTGGGGCAGCTTGTCCAGGAAGCAGGCTAGGAATTTCAAAGTGTAAGAAATGACAAAGCTGTTCACTGGAAAACAAACAGGAAAAAGCTACAGACGGACGTTAAAGGGTTAGATACATCCCCTTATGGACCATTCTGTGTGACTTTTAAGAGTAGCATCATGTCTTCTCCGCTTTTCAGAAATGGGAAATATGACTTGTCAGAAGTTCACTCATTCATTTTTCCATTGTTGCTGTTTGTTTTCTCAGCTGAGAATCTGACAATGGTGTTTGACATACATCCTTCCTCATATGTCTTGGAAATCAAAATTAAAAAAAAAAATTAAAAAACACTTAACCCCCCCCCCAAACTTACAATTTTTGTTTCTCCAGTTGAAACTCCCGCAAAATACGGGGCTTCAAGTTACACTGCAATCAAACTCAAAAAAGACATAATGGAAAACATTACTACACCTTTAGGGACATCTATTGGCATAGCAGCCACTTACATCAGCTGAAGACAGAAGTCATAAACTCTGTAGTGGCTAATTTAAACTGAAATGACCTTTGTCATTGTACAGAATAAGAAATAACTTTCTTGGTTTTTTGAGTTCTTTTCTTTACTTCTCTCCCAATGCTTTGTACAAAACACACGTCAAAGACAGAGCCTGTGATAATGCATACCCGGCATGATTTTTCTCAGCACTCGCTAGGGTTTTCCTAGCATCTCCCAGTTGCTTCTTCCTGACTGTATTCATTAGCTGCCTTCAAAGCATCTCCACAGACCTCCCTTCTCAGCAGGATCTAAGAATTCTTACACAGTCTCCACTGCACAATGGTGAAATCTGCTCAGGACCGTCTTTGCCAATTTGTGTGAGCAGCTTTTCTTCATATATTTCTTCAACAGTTTTGGAACTTAAACAGTAACTTTGGTTTATTCAGCATACACTCATAATTAGTTCCCTCCTGATTCTTTTTTGCCCCTCATTTCCAAGTGGAAAATAGTCATTCAGAGACACTCTTTGCTCTAATTTAAGAGCAAGGTTCTTCCAGATCACTTTGAGGTGTTGCACTGAGTCCAGATGAGCCTGCCTTGAAGAAGACCTTCCAGTTTTCTTTCAACTCCTTGCCAGATTTATTCTGCACTCTTGATTGTTTAAATGTGAATATTGACTGAATAACACCAATGTGTCAGGACTGAGTTCCCAGTTCATCAGTGAGATGCTCAGTCTCCAGGTGACATCCCAAACCTTCCCAGCCTTCCAGCACATTGTCAGACCTCCTGTTCCCACAAAGGAGGAGGTTCATGCAACTACGCTGCTGTTCATGTCGGTTTGTACCTGTAAATCTGCTTGTCCAGCTCGGGAAACCTAACACTAAACTTCTCTCTGGAGGCATTTACTTATGCAAGTATGACACAGGTTGCAAAGCAAAGTGCCTAGCTGCAGAACCGGGGCTGCCCCATCTCACTTGTGATGGGAAAGGACGTTGCTATGAGATTTTACATGATGGAAGTGTGTGCAGTGCAGCAAAGCTCTTGGGGGGGGGGGGGGGGGGTATTCTCTTAGTTT
>VZSZ01011089.1:82269-96625 GCA_013398815.1 Ibidorhyncha struthersii
GGGGGGGGAATTAATCAGCTTGTCTTGAGGCATGTTGATGGCAATGGATTTGACTCGAGGCTACTCATGTCTGACATCATTGTCTTTGTTTTCGCTGAAACTATTCACATGGAAAGCAGCGTTTTGCCCAGTGTAAGTAACTCACCAAGACAACCAAGACCAGGGTATCCCAGGCTGATTTCCCCTCACTCTTACTGCCTCCTTTGAATAAATGAACTTCCTTACACTCTGACAGACTGGGGAGATTAATTCAGGATACGTGTGCACAGTACACCTGGCAGACATGATAAAGCCTGGCTTAAAGAGCTAAGATGAAACAAAGGCATAAATAATACCGGAGAAGGATTTACAAAAGGACAAAATATGGGCAGCCATTTGGAGGTGACAGTAATTACTTAAGTAAATGTCAAAACTCTTCGAAGAAACAAGGGGGAAAATATTCATGAATATTTAAGGCTGAAACGTGAGCATATTGATTGGCCATTTGAAAGGTTATGTTTCTGTCTTATCTTCCCTGTGATAGCTATGGGAATGGATATTAAAATCTGTTGCAGGACAAATGCTTACTGTTTGAGGGAATATTGATTCTAGATGTATTGAAACCAATGGTCTTTTAATTCACTCGGCTTCTAAAAAAGTTTTATACTGTTCCTGAGCCTAGCCATGAGAAGGAAAACCAGCAAATAACAGAAAGAGCTCCAGACACCTGTAAAAGTGCAGAGGCGCTTTCCTTGCTATAGCCAGTATCCCCTGACCATAGTAAGACAAAAGAAGTTCACTGGACCTCGTTATAACCTTTTTCTCTCAGCTCCATCCCAGCTTCCACCACCAGAGGCAGAGGAACTGGCAGGTGATTGTACAGCTAGCCACGGTGCCCACAGCCAAAGATGGGGAGAAGTGCAGTGCTGGTCTGCCACATGCTTTCTGCCACCATTAAATGCCTTCTCTGCAGAGCTCCCTGCTACCCAGCTGTCACTGCCTGACCACAGCTGCAAAAAAAAGAGTTTATAAAGACTGAACAGCATCTCCAAAGATATGCATTTGCTGTCAAGGTTGCCAGAAGAATAAAGTCAAGTGATGGTAAACAAAAAGGCAGATGAAATTAGGTATATTGAATTCTATATTCTAGGGACGCATGTGGAAAAAAACCCACCTGTAATGCTGTGCTTAAAATGATGGGCTCTGGGATGTCTGTTACAACACAGGAGAAAAATATTGAATTTATCATAGAAAATTCCATGAAAGCTTCAGTTCAATACCTACTGAAACAACAAGTCAGTGTTAGAATTAATTAGGAACGGAACAGAAAAGGGGGAAAAAAAAAAAAAAAAAAAAACAAAATATTGAGCTNGGCTTGCTTGGTGCAGCCTTGATCCTTGTTTCTCAAAAGTTAAAGAATAAAACTAGAGAAGAGCTGAAGAAGGGCAAGAGGGGTGATGAGAAATAAGCACTGACTTCTACATGAAGAATGACTTTGTAGGTTAGATATCTTCAGCATACTAAGGGGATGGCTGAGGGGAATATGCTAGAGGTCTACAGAATCATGGCGGAAGAATAAGGGGCAAAGTGTTACATAAACCCATTTTCTTGCACACTCCACTGGATACCTGCTTTTGACTGACATTGCAAACAGTTTAAGGGCTAGGAAGCTTGGATCAGATTTAATTCAGTCAGTCTTAAGTTTTTACCCAATATTTTACATAATATGTAACACCTGTAGAAGCTGCAGAGACTAATGTTATGCAACAGAATTATCCAGTGTTTAAATTTTGTTTTTCTGCCCATTTGATTAGTTCATATTTAAGCCATAAGCAAGTCTACTCTATCTGAATCCAAAGATCCACATATAGAAGAAAAAGGGAACGGCATCTTTTATCGCAGCTAACCCAGTCTTTGAGGCCATCCTTGACTGCTATAAATGACATAATCCTCAGTGTTCTCTCATTTGTACTAAAGACAAAAGCAGCACCCTTACAGATCTATAGTTAGAAGATAATTTTATCTCTCTGTTTCTTTTTTAATTGTGCTGAGCACATACATATCTACAATATGTCATGTCCAGTTAAGGCTATCAAGAGATGACCTTTAAATCCAGAAAGTGTTTTAGACTCCTTTATATTGCAGACATTTTTTTAAATATGATATAGACAATGCTGACCACAGAGGTATCTGGCTGGTTTCATTTAATGCAGTGATTTGTGTCAGTTACCATTTTTACCTAGACTAAAATTAGGCAATGAACTAGCACTCACTCATTTGACATATCTTTAATGTTCCTGGTAAATGCTGAACAGCAGGATATAGGCTACTTGCAGTTAGCCAGAAGGTCTCTTCTTTGTTCTCACATCTGACTAATCTTGATTTGATATCGAGGGAAATCATTTAAGTTATTCCATGTTGGAGAAAGAGAGCCTGTTTTAAGTAAAGGTAAGTGGGACAATTCAGTCTGATGGCAACTGAATACTATTAAATCCTATAAGCTGCAACACAAGATAATATGAAGAGAGTTTCACTCTGAAAAACAGTGAGACATTTTTATTCTAAATTATCACCAGTGATGAAGGAAACCATTGTTAATTAACATCAGTAAATGTGACACTAGCTTAGTCAAATCCACCAAGAATTTACATTTTTTTTATATAAAGTGGAAATAGGAATTCTTCTGCAGAAAGAAAAGGAATGGTATAGAGAAATCCTGATAATAGGCATTCAAATATTTGTCTGTGCAAGTTATTCGCTCTAGTGTAATGAGCTATATCCCAGTAACACTCTTAGGAACTCAGCTCTGCAAGGGGCGACCTGATCACCAATGACAAGGACAGTTTTCTGCAAGTGTCAACAACAATTAAGTACAAAAGAGATCACAGAACATCTGCTGCCCCTAATGTCCTTACTCACACAACACCCCCACCAGCCTGTATTAATCTGAAAGCCTTCTGACTCCTTGGCTGTCTTCTAAGTTGTCATTATGAGGAAGAGATGTTACTCTTTAAAACAGAAACAGGCTAGTAAAAAGCATAGGAATAGGGGTAGTCTGAGTGCAGAAGAAAGAAAACAGTAACTTTGAGAAGGAAATGCTTTGCTTTTCCCATTTAAAAAAGTCCAAATTTGCAACTGAGATGGCAGATGCCTTTGGGAATAAGAATTAAAGCCCAACTGACATCCATCACAGAAGGACCAGAGGTCCAGCTGCCAGCTCTGTGCATGGCAACGTCTGCTGCTTCTACCTTCAGCATGATTCACAATGCTTTGTGGCAGTCTGGCAAGACCAAGCAGAAGGTGGATTATCCCAGTGATGTTGGGTGAATGGTGGCTTTGATCACAGATATCCATAGTCCAATTTTTTCCTCCTTCTGTTACTTATGCCTTTATTGCCAGAAAAGAACAATCTATTAAGTTCGTAGCCAGATGAGTATATATATTCTTGCATAGGTAAATGTTGCTTAGCAGCTTTCAGACAGGAGCATTACTTTTTTGTTAAATGCAAAATCTGACCTCTGTACTGTATGGTTCCTGTCTGTATCTCAGGACTGGTTGTATCACTGGTTATTTTGCCTTCCATTTGCACTCAGAAAATTGCCATTCAGAATGCTCAATGGCAGTAGGGAAAATATAAAATATGTATACACCACCACCCCTCCCCACCCCACCACCACCCCAATCCAGTGTGAAGGACTCCAAGGAAACATGCCGTTGTCATCTGGAATCACAGAGCATCACTGAATTGCTTCTTTGTGTGCCTGGGCTCTTTTAACCCTATAAACTAAACTTTTCTCAAAAAAAGAAACCACCCCCCCCCAAAAAAGAGGACTATTCATTCAGTGCGTTAAGTGTGCTGATGCTAAAAACAACTGTCAGAGAAACTGGAGTTTCCGGGAGACAGGTTTCCATGGAGGTACTAGGGCTATTCAGGCCTTGCTTGGTCCTGTAAGTCCTTCTAGGCTTCTGCTTCTCTAGCAACAAAGCCAAATATTGCTTCACAACACCGGAAAGTTTTCTGCACACTTAGAGCCAAACTGAGCTGAACTAGTGTCCTGCTTCCCAGCAAAGGTCTCTTACACCTTCTGTTACCAGCTATTATTATACTAAGGCAAAGCGTGCATTTGAGTTTTCTAGTAGGTACCCAGCCATTCTATGGTTATGTACTTCTTACATTGCTTCTACAGGCAACTGTAAAGACTCTACCAGCTGCAGTAGTTTAACAGCCTTTTGGATTAGAGCAAACTACTAAAATTACAGCATTGACACCTAGTTATTCCATACTGCTTCCTTTTACATTCTCAGTATAGGGCAGGATTAGGATCCTCCTGGCTGCAAAACAGCACGTAGGTCCACCTATCACTATTTAGAGTAATAGCACTGTCATCAGGTTTGAAAGGAATTTAATTCTTCAGCCACGTGAGATTACCATTCCTTTCACTCACTGTCTCAGGCTGTACAGTCATCTCTGAAGAACACATTCAGCTTCATTTGATGAGAACTCCTTGTGCCTCTTCCTCCACATGCAGAGTCATGCTCCAAGACATCCAGTTCTATAGGTCCCAAGAGCAACCGGTCTGAGGAAACACCTTCAACTTCCTTAATTCCTGGTGCTAACAAGAATTCTAGTGCTGATTATTTTTTTCTGTTCATCTCACCATCACTTTCAAATGCTCAATTTCCGATAACTTACTTGTTCCATAGAACATATTACGGACTTCCAATAGATAATCCATTTTACATTAATATACAACTATTTATTTTGCTTCTTTCTCAAAAAGTGAAACTTGGTATCTTAAGATTCAAAACATCTACATTTAAAATCATGTTCAGTCATCAGAATTTAATGAGCTTTTCTACTCTCTGATCTATGTATTGATTCCACCAACTCCTACAGCTTTGTTCACTTTCACATTTTCTCCCCCATTTTTCATAGTAGCAATTAAAAATGTATAAATCAGACTCTCTCTGAAATGGGAATATGTTAAATTCTTTTTTTTTTCTTTATCATATGATGAAGCAGAAGAAAGTCTGCACTTGCCATAACAAGCTGTCTTGTGATTTACACCATTCTTGAGGAGCTCTTGTAGTGCAAATACTATTCATGTATTTGCATAATACCTACCACAGTCTAGCCACAGACTTGGCGCATGCTGTGAGTAAAGAAGACACTCATGTCTTCCAGACTGACTATGCAGGTACAGGATAGAAAGGTACCTTGCTAGTTTTCACATTAGGAATTTATCTACATTGCGAAAAGCTCCAGTTCAGGTTCTTCCCATCCAGGTTAAAAACTCTGGGCTCATTTGCAAAGACTGGTGAAACCTGGGCCTGCTGGATCAGCTTGGCTTCTAGGTATGTAGACACTTCATCTGCCACGCATCTTGATGTCCACATGGAGCTGTGAGCTGCAGAGTGCAAGCACAGGCCATCACCAGTGTCCACCCAGCCCACAGCACTCACTGCAATGGCAGTTCATGGCCACGGACCACGTGTTTAGGTAGCGTCCCCGATGTCCCAAGCCCCTCATGACTCAGAGCTGTTACAATACATAGGTGCAGTCTCAGACTATTTCTTTCATGTATTCTGGCTCCAGAAGGATGGGGCAAGCTCCTCGCACAGGTTCCTCAGAGGCATCCAGTTCCTCTGAGAGAAGTTTATAGACAGGGTAAAACCGTGTCAGCCTCTCCCAGGGTCTGAGATCCTCTTCAGCCAGAAGCACTGGGGCTCAAATGGAGATCAGTATTCATCACAGCAGAAGACATCTCAAGAAAGCCAAGTGGGATACTTCACTTGCCCTCTGTGGTCTAACACATCTTTCTCAGTCCTAATAATAGGGGTGTTGCACTCATGAGGATGAACTCATGTGGTCAGTGAAGGGCAGAATCACGTGGACATTAATGGGGGAGGTGCTTCCCAAAACAGCCATCCCACTTCTGGGCCAGTTCAGTCCTGAGTCTCAAGGATGATGGACAGTTGAGCCCCAAAGAATGAAACTGGAAACTCAGCTCAGCATTCCTGTGGATACTCAAAATTACAAGACACAAAGAGATTATTTTGGCACACTACTGTTTACCCCTACACTAACCTCTGGTAACGTCTCACTTCCACTAGTGATAACTACCTGTCTCTCTTTCCATGTCACAATGACTAAAATTCTTAACTTTTCTTCCCTTGCTAACATCCTTCTCTGCTCCAAAGGTGCCAGTCATGCTTTTCTCTCAAATTTTATATGGAATAACATAATTAACTTAAACACAGTTGTTCCCAGTTTGCTCTTCACTTGAAGTGTGATGCTGCTCCTCCTTCAGAGCTCAAGAAGGGCTGTTGTGTTCAAAAGCCTGGGTGTTTCTGCAAATTCTGTCAACCGGGGAAAAAAATACTACCTGTATCTTCAAACTTTGCCTCCATAAAGCCCTAAAAGTATTTCAGTAACATGATATTTACACAGCTGACCCTTTAAGTGACTGTTCTAGCTCAGTCTCTGAACACCTTCTCCTCTTGGCTATTTCACCTTGCTACAAGCATATCAAAGCACAGTGCAGGAAACTTGTGTTGACGAGAGCAATGACAAAGGCTAAAGCAGCTTCTAAGATGGGTGTTCTAAGGTGGGAGCTGTTTAAGAAATAAAAAAAAAAAAGATAATTTGAAGAATTTGTCCCACAGCACCCCACAGCAAAATTCCCAGAAAGACTCAGCAGTGTGTTTCACTCAGGAACTGGGCATACACCCCACAAGCAACCAATTCTGCACGTGTGTCAGGTATCACGTGTGTACAGATAAGCTGTCTCCATACATGTTGCAAGCAGCAATGGGGATGGGCAGGGGATAAGTTATATGACATAAAGTTTAAGGTTTGTCAACAGAGGAATTTTCTATAACTATACAAGTATGGCTTAAGAAATGGTTACCTAAGTAGTCCAGAAAATGGCAAGACCTTACGTTTTTCTTTCAGGTCAATAGAATACAGAGGGGAGTGTGGTTGTTGGCAATAGCGGCACTCATTATTATGGGACTAACTTTTCTTTCAGTAGCTGTGAGAAAATAATGCAATAAGGAAAAGATGTTAAACTGTGGACGCAGGTGTTAAACTCAATAATGGAATTTAAAATTATTATAGATGTGTATTTAACACAAATTTGTAGTGACAGACAGAATACTGTTATCTGCCCCTAAGGCTCATCCTGGTGTCTGTGGCACTTGTGAAGGCACAAGTAGAAGTGAGGAAAGAAGCAGCATTTCCACTGTAGTCAAGGTTGGTTCATTCTGAGTTGGGTCTGCAGAACACCATCAAATGTCTTAGTAGGGGATGAATGGGGATACATGTTCAAAACCACTACATTTAGCAAACTGTTTGAAAAGCTAAGTTTACACAGTCAAAGCTGCCTGAAGCATAGTAGCAGATGGCATTACAGACAGATGCTAGGAAAAAATGTTATTTTCTGCAAACATACATAAGCACTGAAAAGCTGTTCAGATGAAAAGGTTACTCCCTCATGCACTAGTTGCTAGCTGCTTTTTCAAAAACAGAGGCACAAATTTAAACTTTTCTTTTTCCTTGACAAATGGATAAGACAAAATAAAACCATGCTTTAATTTATGCGCTCAAAGGAGGTATTAAGAGAGAAAAATGAACAACTTGGTTTTGAGTTCCATCTTAGTTTGTCTCTTTTTTTTTAACCTTAAAACATTGTAGTACGAAGAAACACAGCCTTCCCGATTTTAACAGTGCTAGCTTATGCCTTTGTTGAAGACTGCCAAGTATGTGAACACAGAGTAGAAATCTAACACTGCAGAATATTTCTCATTCTAGGAAACAACTCCATCTGCTAAAGAACTTTATTTACACAGATAGCTGTTCATTGTTTCTCTCCTGAAACAAATCTTGCAATTAAAATCATACTGAAATGAGAGTCAAAATTTTCCACAGAATGAAATTCAGAATGCTCTCAGCCCAAAGTACCAAATTTATTTTTCAAAAGTTGAAACACTTTAACAATGGCATATTATATATAATATATGCATATATAACTATGTTAATGCGGTGTGTATTTCAAGTTTATTGACATACAGTATACTTTACAGCATATATACCTTTTTCATTGAAAATTAATTTGAAATGGATTTATTTCCAAAACTATGTTATTGAAATCCCTGTGAAATACTCTTGATTTCACAGTCTTCATTTTCTGATGGAAGATGGTCCCATAATGCTGTTGGATGAACAAGATGAATACTTAATTGCAGTAATTTCATGGGGTTTTTCACAGCCTCACATAAAGACATCAGCTTTTCTCCTCGGGTCCCCTTTGTCCCAAACCCAATGAAAAACACACAAAACAAAACAACAAAAAAAAAGAGTGTATAGACAGAAATTGAATTAACATCAACCTATACAGCTATCCAACCTCCATTCAGGCAGCAGGTGATTTTTAAAAGTAATTCCTCCCATGAAATATATCTTTGACCTTCAGAAGAAACAACTGCTGTGTTTAGTAGCTATGTCTTTAAAGACACTTATAAGTGGAGAGCACAATGTTTTAGGGGAAACTCATGAAAACCTGGCCTGCACACTTTTAGGGTCTTGAGCGTGCAAGCTTTCCCCTCTTGCTAACTTCTGCTCTCTGTGAGCAATCAGTTATTGGCTAAAGGCTATTCAGTGACAGAAAGCCATCACACATGTTTTAGTTTGTTTTTCAAGCTTGCCATTTTAAAACAGAATGATGAAAATACTCTGCCAAGTTCTTCCAGTGGGTTGCTGATTTTAACACAAGCTGAAGGAGTACAGTTGAGTTTTCCACAAAGTAACTAGGCAATTCAATTATAAAATATATTAATTGTATTTTCTAGTCACAGTAAGTAGGAGAGATAAAGTAAAAACTTTAAGCAAGCTTAATACACAGTTAGGAAAGACAGAGGATAATAGCGTTTCTCATTAGTAAAAGGTATAACCATTTAGGGAATTAAGCTTTTTGTTACAGCAGAAAAATCAGACTGACCTTCACATTCATCTACTCTATTGGTATATTTTAGTATTTTTCTTCTGAATACCTCTGCAAAAAGGAAATTTAAGGTGGTTTCAACATATGTGGGGAGTTTTAAATGGTCATTCCATCAATCAGTGCCTCTTACTCTGTTAGAAATTGGCAGGAGATAAACCGGTCCTAAATCTTTCAGGGGTAAACATTTCTAAGCAATGGTCCAGAGGAATCAATCCCAGTAAAATTAAGCAGACAAATGCATGAGATCTACTCATTCTGGGAGAGAAGCAAGTCTTTTAGTTAATATGTGAAAGATAATTCAGAAATATATAAGGCATTTTTAGAGCAAGTGACTGACACGTCAAAAGTATGGTTCTTGAGAACAGTTATGAGTTAAATGACAAAAAAACATAAACTCAGTGTTAAAATAGCAATATGCATTTTTGTTAATTTACCTTAAGTTATGTAGCAGCATATCAGACGCAGGTATTTAAGGTACATATTTTAGCAAGTCTATGGCAGATGTTTGGTTTTCATAAACCAAGCATATGGCTTACATTTAAAGTAAAGCAGGTGCGCCTCATGCACAGACTAATTATACTGCAAAGCAAAACCAGCATGTTCCCCTACACAGAATTACCAAAGCCATCATCCTTGAACTAGATCTGGCTACTTAATAGTGTTCATTAGTTGGGAACAGTTCCCAGAGCAGTCTATTAAGGCCATTTCCAAACCACCTTGTCCTAGATTAGGAAGGAAAATTAGCACATAACCAAACAAAAAATGCAACAACCTTTTATGTTCACAGAAGAAAAATGAAATGAACACACTTGAATTTTCTCATACATGGCATGAGAACACAATCCAAAAAGAAAACAACAGCTTCATTGCCCATGGGCTCTTCTGTAATGAACAGTTCCTTCTTTTAGTTCTGTCAAATAGAGAACCTCAGCATAATCTGTCTGCTACTGACAGTGTCAGTGTGCGAATTAGAAGGAACAGTAGAGAAAATGTGTTTAAATGTATTTTCATGAATAACGGTGATTAAGTCACTTCATCAGTTTTGGTAACAGTTTACCTGCTTTCAGGGAACATCTCTATGAGCAATCTCCACTTCAAGCAATCCTTCTGAAGTGCAAAGGAACACCTTTCACTTTCTAAGGCCAACTTATATCTAAAGCACTAAAGCACTGAGTGCTCACTCAAGTAAAAGTATGAAAAAAATGATAACCTAGAGTTCATAAAACAGGATGGTATTTTTTCAGCTACAGACCTTACTCAAAAAAACAGTAAAACATTTTTTTTAAACTTCAATAGGCATTTAAGCTGCATTTATATAAAATATGTACTCCAGTGATAATTGTAACATACAAGGCTACCTGTATGCCTTAATGACCCAAACTGTTAGAAAAGTGATGGATTGTGTTTACTGTAGGACTAATTTTCCAGGTCGCATTTGCACTGTACCCTTCCTGCAACAGTGAATTATGAAAGCATTTAGCTCGATATTTTGAAATTAATTTGCTCATGCCAACTAGCACTGTGAATACAGATAATATTAATCAAGTATCCATTCAAGCGGCAGCCTGTCAAGACAGATAGAGCTCATCGCTATTTTTTTTGCTGAATATGCATACATAACACTTATGATTTCATCAGAGCTGTCAAATTACGTCAGCTTTAGAATATGGAGTATTTCCTGGCTTCAAGTTGCCAACATCAAAGCTTTCTTCCTCTTTCATGCTGCTTTCTCAATTTTATTTACTTATCTGCTTCAGATTTGTTTGATAGCAGTAGGAAGAGAGTCATGTCTTTGTTCAATTCTTTCTTTAATGGTTCATTCAAAAGAGAAATGGAATGTACACAGAGAAATAAATGTGGCTGTTGATTATTTTCTAAATTTCTCTAGAAATATGATGTTTGCTTAAGCTTTGGCTGAGAAAAAAAAAAACACATTTGCTTATAGTAGTACAGTTTCCTCCCTCAATTTCACTGTCAATAGGCTAACCTCTCATCTCAAAAAAACATTTGGAAAGTTCACGTATGTATAGGTTTGAAGCCAATTCCATATCAGACTTTCCTGCCAACACTAGGAGGAAGATATCTTCTTGCCTGTTAATTGAAATGATGGCTTAGCATTTTGGACATTTGTTCTCCAAGAGTAGGGTGTGTACAGCAATAATCACAGTAACCAGAGACCTTAGTGAGCAGTACCCAAAAAAAATGTAATTTGGAATAAAATCCTGGGCCAACTCTTATACACCGATTTTGTGAGGGCAAGTGCCTCACTCTAAACATTCTGAAGGTCGCTGCTTAAAAACATGAATGAGAGGTCATTTTTCTTTCTGGTATCAGGCCATCAGAAAATACAGGAACACTTGTCTCTGACTGGGAATTGGACTTGACTTAGCCTGACCCTTCACACTGTGACTTTACAAAGCAGTCATGAAGCAAAGTGCACATGCAACATGGCAGAGCAAACTCACCGCAGCAATAAAATGCCAAGTACTCAAAACATTAGTACTAATGTGAATTAGCTGAGTGTGAGTGTTCGCTCTCAAAGCTTTAGCAGAAGGAATATTTTAATATGTTGCAAACGTTCAGTGTAAATAAGGCAACAAGAATCAGTCTAGAAGACAGAAAAGCTCAAAAAAAGTAATTTTAACAAACCAAAGATGTTGGCGAAAGCAATTGTAAGTTATTTCTTAGGGGTCATCCTTTATTAATATTCACACATCATGATCCATTGGAACGACTACTTTCCCATTCAAACTTAAATTATACTTTGTATTTCTGCCTACAAACTATTCCTGATTCTTTTCTGTTCTCTTCATTTTTTTCCTTTCTTGAAACTTGGCCTCTTAATCAATGTATTAATGGGTGTAAACATTCCAATATCACCGTGAACTATGGTTTTACTTTTGGTTGTTGTTGTTTTGAAACATTCATCTCTAAGATTCGTGCTTGGGCAAGAAACTTGGATGTAGAAAGTAAAAAACAAATAAAAACTGGAAAAAAAAGGGGACAGGACGCATTCCCATGGGCAGGGTGGGGCGAATCCTGAGAGGCTGACATGGGATCCTGGGCCGTGGGCGGGGTTGTGGGAGCCCAAGGAAATTGGACAGGGGCCCAGTTATTCCTGCCCCATGAAATATCTAGAAAACTTATACTTTGATATACCTTTAAACTGTTGTAATCCATGATTCAGATTGTATTTTATATGAAACACTGAAGCAGGAACCACTCAAAGTGGTAGAGAATGAGCCTCACAAGAAGCTGAGCAAGTGCAGCAGGAAGCCAACCTGAGTTGGCTTTGGTGCCCAACAACACGCTGCCACTCCTGTCCCCAGTGATCACTGTAACAGGTGGAGCCCAAGGCATGGACTAAATGAACTCAATGGACATTTTATGGACATTTTATGGACATTTTATGGACATTTTTACACAATTTCCCACAGCATTCTCCTGGATAACATGGCTGCTCATTGCTTAGAGGGGCATGCTCTTTGCTGGGTAAAAAAATTTGCTGGATCGCCGGGCCCAGAGAGTGATGGTGAATGGAGTTAAATCCAGCTGGCGGCCAGTCACAAGTGGTGTTCTCCAGGGCTCAGTACTGTGGCCAGTTCTGTTTAATATCTATATCAATGACCTGGACGAGGGGATCAAGTGCACCCTCAGTAAGTTTGCAGATGACACTTAGTTGGGCAGCAGTGTTGACCTACTTGAGGATAGGAAGGCTCTACAAAGGGATCTTGACAGGCTGGCTCGATGGGCCGAGGGCAACAGTATGAGGTTCAACAAGACCAAGTGCNCCAGTTCTGTTTAATATCTATATCAATGACCTGGACGAGGGGATCAAGTGCACCCTCAGTAAGTTTGCAGATGACACTTAGTTGGGCAGCAGTGTTGACCTACTTGAGGATAGGAAGGCTCTACAAAGGGATCTTGACAGGCTGGATCGATGGGCCGAGGCCAACAGTATGAGGTTCAACAAGACCAAGTGCTGGGTCCTGCACTGGGGTCACAACAACCCCATGCAGCGCTACAGGCTTTGGGCAGAGTGGCTGGAAATCTGCCTGGCAGAAAAGGACCTGGAGGGGTTGGGGGACAGCCGGCTGAATATGAGCCAGCAGTGTGTCCAGGTGGCGAAGAAGGCCAACAGCATCCTGGCTTCCATCAGGAATAGTGTGGCCAGCAGGACTAGGGAACTGATTGTACCTCTGTACTCAGCACTGGTGAGGCTGCACCTCAAATATTGTGTTCAGTTTTGGGCATCTCACTACAGGAGGGATATGGAGGTTCTGGAGCATGTGCAAAGAAGGGCAACAAAGCTGGAGAGGAGTCTAGAGCACAAGTCTGATAAGGAGCAGCTGAGGGAACTTGGGTTGTTTATCCTGGAGAAAAGGAGGCTGAGGGGAGACCTTATCACTCTCTACAGCTACCTGAAAGGAGATTGTAGTGAGGGGGGTGTGGGTCTGTTCTCCCAAGGAACAATTGACAGGACCAGAGGAAATGGCCTCAAGTTGCACCAGGGGAGGTTTAGATTGGATATCAGGGAAAATTTTCTTTATTGAAAGTGTTGTCAAGCATTGGAACAGGCTGCCCATGGAAGTGGTTGAGTCACCATGCCTGGAGGTATGGATTCCATGTAGATGTGGTGCTTAGGAACATGGTTCAATGGTGGACTTGGCAGTGCTAGGTTAATGGTTGAATTCAATGATCTTAAAGGTTTTTTCCAACCTAAATCATAGAACCATTTAGGTTGGAAGGGACCATAAAGATCATCTAGTTCCAACCCCCCTGCCCTGGGCAGGGACACCTTCCATTTGACCAGTTTGCTCAGAGACCCATCCAGCCTGGCTTTGAACACCTATAAGAATGGGAAATCTGCAGCTCCTCTGGGCAACCTGTTCCAGTGCCTCACCACCCTCATAGAGAATTTTTTTTCCTAATATTTATTCTAAGTCTACCCTCTTCTAGTTTGAAGCCATTACCCCTCGTCCTATCACTACACTCCCTGATAAAGAGTCCCTCCCCATCTTTTCTGTAGGCCCCCTNTGCCCGGGGCAGGGACACCTTCCATTTGACCAGTTTGCTCAGAGACCCATCCAGCCTGGCTTTGAACACCTATAAGAATGGGAAATCTGCAGCTCCTCTGGGCAACCTGTTCCAGTGCCTCACCACCCTCATAGAGAATTTTTTTTCCTAATATTTATTCTAAGTCTACCCTCTTCTAGTTTGAAGCCATTACCCCTCGTCCTATCACTACACTCCCTGATAAAGAGTCCCTCCCCATCTTTTCTGTAGGCCCCCTTCAGATACTGGTAGGCTGCTGTAAGGTCTCCCCAGGGCCATCTCTTGTCCAGGCTGAACAACCCCAACTATCTCAGCCTGTC
>VZSZ01011089.1:97682-160671 GCA_013398815.1 Ibidorhyncha struthersii
AAGGCCAACAGCATCCTGGCTTCCATCAGGAATAGTGTGGCCAGCAGGACTAGGGAACTGATTGTACCTCTGTACTCAGCACTGGTGAGGCTGCACCTCAAATATTGTGTTCAGTTTTGGGCATCTCACTACAGGAGGGATATGGAGGTTCTGGAGCATGTGCAAAGAAGGGCAACAAAGCTGGAGAGGAGTCTAGAGCACAAGTCTGATAAGGAGCAGCTGAGGGAACTTGGGTTGTTTATCCTGGAGAAAAGGAGGCTGAGGGGAGACCTTATCACTCTCTACAGCTACCTGAAAGGAGATTGTAGTGAGGGGGGTGTGGGTCTGTTCTCCCAAGGAACAATTGACAGGACCAGAGGAAATGGCCTCAAGTTGCACCAGGGGAGGTTTAGATTGGATATCAGGGAAAATTTTCTTTATTGAAAGTGTTGTCAAGCATTGGAACAGGCTGCCCATGGAAGTGGTTGAGTCACCATGCCTGGAGGTATGGATTCCATGTAGATGTGGTGCTTAGGAACATGGTTCAATGGTGGACTTGGCAGTGCTAGGTTAATGGTTGAATTCAATGATCTTAAAGGTTTTTTCCAACCTAAATCATAGAACCATTTAGGTTGGAAGGGACCATAAAGATCATCTAGTTCCAACCCCCCTGCCCTGGGCAGGGACACCTTCCATTTGACCAGTTTGCTCAGAGACCCATCCAGCCTGGCTTTGAACACCTATAAGAATGGGAAATCTGCAGCTCCTCTGGGCAACCTGTTCCAGTGCCTCACCACCCTCATAGAGAATTTTTTTTCCTAATATTTATTCTAAGTCTACCCTCTTCTAGTTTGAAGCCATTACCCCTCGTCCTATCACTACACTCCCTGATAAAGAGTCCCTCCCCATCTTTTCTGTAGGCCCCCTTCAGATACTGGTAGGCTGCTGTAAGGTCTCCCCAGGGCCATCTCTTGTCCAGGCTGAACAACCCCAACTATCTCAGCCTGTCTTCATAGGAGAGGTGCTCCAACCCCCTGATCACCTTCATGGCTCTCTTTTGGATGCATTCTAACAAGTCCATGTCCTCCTTTTGCTGAGGACTCCAAAGCTGGATGCAGTACTCCAGGTGCAGTTTCATGAGAGCGGAGTAGAGGGGCAGAATCACCTCCCTTGATCTGCTAGCCACGCTTCTTTTGATGCAGCCCAGGTTGCAGTTGGCTTTCTGCGCTACAAGAGCACATTGCCAGGTCATACTGAGTTTCTCATCCACCCACACCCCCAAGTCCCTCTGCTCTGGGCTGCTCTCAATCCATTCTCTGCTCAGCCTGTATTTGTGCTTGGGATTGCCCCAACGCACGTGCAGGACCTTGCACTTGGCCCTGTTGAACTTCACGAGGTTTGCATGAGCCCACCTCTCAAGCCTGTCTGGGTCCCTCTGGATGGCGCCCCTCCCCTCCAGCATGTCAACCACACAACACAGCTTGGTGTCATTGGCAAACTTGCTGAGGGTGCATTCAATCCCACTGTCCATGTCGCTGACAAAGATGTTGAACACATCTTTCCAGGAGTTTCCAGGAGGATCTGCTCCATGATTTTGCTGGGCACAGAGCTGAGACTGACCAGCCTGTAGTTCCCCAGATCTTCCTTTTTTCCCTTTTCAAAAATGGGGGTTACATTTCCCATTTTCCCAGTCAGTGAGAACTTTGCTGGACTGCCACGACTTTTCAAATATAGTGGCTTAGCAACTTCATCCAACAGTTCCCTCAGGACTCACGGATGGATTTCATCAGGTCCTATGGACTTGTGCACCTTCAGGTTTCTTAAACGGTCTCATACTTGATCTTCACCTACAGTGGGCGGCTCTTCATTCTCACAGATGCTATCTTTGCCTTCTCTGACTTGGGTGGTGCTGTTAGAGCCTTTGCCAATGAAGACTGAGGCAAAAGAGTCACTGAGTACCTCAGCCTTCTCCATATCTTGGGTGACCAGGTCTCCCGTTTCATTCTGGAGAGGGCCCACATCTTCCCTAGTCTTCCTGATGTCACTGACATACTTACAGAAGTTTTTCTTGTTGCCCCTGATGTCCCAGGCCAGATTTAATTTTATCTGGGCTTTAGCTTTCCTAACTTGATCCCTGGCTGCTTGGACAGTTTCTCTATATTCCTCCCAGGCTACCTGTCCTTGCTTCCACCCTCTGTAGGCCTCCTTTTTGCTTCTGAGTGTGTCTAGGAACTCCTTGTTCATGCAGGCCTCCTGGCCTTTTTGCCTGACTTTTTCTTTGTTGGGATGCATCGCTCCTGAGCTTGGAGGAGGTGATCCTTGAATACTAACCAGATTCCATGAGCCCCTCTCCCCTCCAGCGCTTTATCCCATGGAACCCTATCAAGCAGTTCTCTCAAGAGGCCAAAGTCTGCTCTCCTGAAGTCCAGGATAGTGAGCTTGCTGCACACCCTTCTCGCTGCCCTAAGGATCCTGAAATCTAACATTTCATGATCACTGCAGCCAAGGCTACCCTTGAGCTTGATTCTGTCATTCTATCATTCTACCATTCTGTTTTACGGGGTGGCCTACAGACCACAAGAATGATATCTGTGTATATATCTCAAAGGATGGCAGGGTGGGTACTGGGGAGCAAGGACCTACTGGATAGTAGGCAACCTGAGCATGATGTAAATGGTATTGAATAAGAGGTGGAGATAGTACTGGGTTTGGCAGGGATGGAGTTAATTTTCTTCATAGCAGCCTTTATGGTGCTATGCTTTAGACTGGTGATCAAACCAGTGTTGATAACACACACTGTTTTAGCTATTGCTGAACAGTGCTTGCACAGCATCAAAGCATTTTCTTTTTCTCACTCTGGCTCCAGAATGAGCAGAGTCGGGGTGGGAAAGGGACTGGGAGGGGACACAGCCAGAACAGCTGACCCAAACTGACTGAAGTGATATCCCATACTATATGACATTATTGTCACCAATAAATTTTGGGGAAAGGAGGAGGAAGGGGGGGGGGACGTTCAGAGTCATGTCATCTGCCTTCCCAAGTAACCATTATGTGCGCTGAGGCTCTGCTTTCTGGGAAGCAGCTAAAAATCTGACTGCTGGTGGGAAATAGAGAATAAATTCCTTATTTTGCTTTGTTTGTGTTTGCAGATTTGCTTCACTTATTAAACTGTCTTGATCTTGAACCATGAATTGTTCTCACTTTTGCCCTTCCGAATCTCTGCCCCATCCTCTGGGGAAGTGAGCAAGGGACTGGGTGGGAGCTTAGCTGCCAGCCAGGGTCAGCCCACCACCACAGTCATAAATCTAGAGGCTTTTAAATAGAGGGAAACAAACTAAAATCTCTTATCTTCATGATGTTTCTTGCTATGCTTGAATAAATGTCATGAACTGGGAGGGAGGAGCTAAAAGATTCTTGTTTTCACATGTGGTGTTGAAGGTGCAGCATACTGAAGAAACGTTTTCAGCACTGCCAGCTGACGTGAAACTGCATTGGACAACCAAGGCCAGACTCAGTAACACCATATGTGAACAATCAAAACACATTTGACTCAGACACAATGCCATCAGGTCACAAGCTACACATGATTTCCTCTGGATAAACCACTGTTTGAGTAACCTCATAAAGCTGTTCTTTGTAATTCAGGATAAAAACTAACTGGCCTGAAGAATGCAATCTGCTCAAGCATCCCCAGGAAAGCAGAGAAGGAAGTCTCTCCCCATCTGTGGGGACTGCTGCCCTTCAGAGGTGACGCACAGGACACGTCAGAAGGTGCCGAGGGGTGCCTGGGAGAGGGGTGTTCTGCCTCCTCTGCCTCCTTTTTGGGAAAGCGGACATGGAAGGAGAAGCACATGCAGCCTGTCCCTGCTTGGTCCAGCTGGAAAATCTTTGGTGGCTCCTCCCCCTCACCAGGCTTCTCCTCCCTGCCCCAGGCTTCTTATTTTCTCTAGCCAAGATTAAGCTTTCTCTTTTCTCCTTCCAGCCAAGTCTTGCAGCTATCCTAGACTTGGCTATGATTTCCCGACCAGGAAACATTTACATCCAAAAAAAGTTTCACCAGTTAAAAAACAATGAATTTACAGAAGAATTCCCAGTCAGATCTGGTCCCTCTCACTGTGTTTTCTATCTATGCAGGGACTGCATTCAGGAAAAAGCCACTGCATTGGCAAGAGACCTTTCACAGCTGGCTTTGCTGTGGCATTGTCTCTTCACAGACCCAACGGAAAAGCAGAAGTGTAACAGTGGACCTTCAATGACAGCAAACCTATCTCACTCTTCCATCTTTTGCATGGGCCAAAATGTGATCAAAAAAAAAAAAAGCAAAATTTTGCTTTCAGTTGCCCCTGATCATCCTTTCCATTGAGCAGGCAAAATAGACCAATGAACCCGTGTAAGGAAAAAGAGTTGTCACTGAAGAGCAAGTTTCAGGCTACATACAACAGAAAATGTAGTGCTCCTTTGGAACAGGGCAGGGAGGAAGTTTGGTAGGGAACGTATCAGAGAGGGGAATAAGGCATTGCAAGCACGCAGAAGCCAGTTACAAGACACAGTGCCAGAGGAGACCACAGCTACCCACAGTATCAGATATATGCTATTAAACTGCCTGTTCAAAAAGCATTGAAAAGGCAAAACACAAACTAGCAAGACATTGATGAAGTATCTTCTAAAAGCTGATGTTCAAAAACAGTTTAACTCCCAATTTAGCTGGCTGGTGTTGCAACGCTGAAAAGAAACATAAAACCCTGAAGGTGATGAACTGGGTAGTCTGGTGTCAGTGGAGCCAGTTGAAAGCAAAAAAGTGCAACGTGCTCAGACACCTTTCTCAATCAGAGAAAGACTTCCAGGCCAGGCTGGTCTTCTCTGGTGGTGATTTGCCCATCTTATTTGTGTAGCTGGGTGCTGACTCTGTTTTCTCTTTTCAGAATAAATCCTCCTGTGGAGCTGGCCACTCATAAACACATCTCAGACACATTAAAGTACCCAGATATCCACTTGTTAAAAGCACAGCTTCCAGAAGGCTTGCCTCATATTGTGATGAGGCATAGTTCTCATCTTGCACAACTGCTTTTCTCCATTGATGTAACTGTGATAGGAAAATAGGACAATGGGTCCGGAAGCGAGCCTCATCTTATAACAGCTATAATGCTATTAGCATTCAAACCCCTAAGCAGTCCCCACAATTTTCTAGAATTCATATCAATCAGAATGAAAGGGTGTGGCTTTTAATTACTGCTGATAAAAAAAAATGTGCTAATTCTTACATACCAGTGATTTTATCACTTGCTGCTACATGTTTTTTTTTTTACAGTGTGAGTAACTGAGCACAGGAGTCTGCATCTTGGTGACCTTTCTCCCTAAGAAGGAACTCTACCTCTTATGGATTGTTTTAGCAAATCAGATTTTGTTGTCTGATTTCGTCACTTCAGCCTAGCATCTCCTTTATTTAGTTCACTGGCTGTGCTTAACATGCTTGTGCTAGATTCTGTAAACCAGCACTGCCAATTTCATCCCTTGTCAGTCTGGATCACAACCTCTCCTGCCTGCTCTCTGTTCCTGAAACAGGATTTGTGGTTGAGATTACAATTTAGGATATTTATCCCCAACTCGACTTTTCTATTTTCATTTCTGAGGAATCATTTTCTTCCCACTGTGTTTATAAGTCTGAAATGCAAATGATGACTTTCAGGCCACCAAACAAATTTAAATTTAATTGTTTCATGAAATAGAGATGTTCCCTTGAGAAAACACTGGCAGAAACCCTGCTTGTGATATTAAACAAAGATTTGGATGGGAGATTCAGGAGCATGACTGTAATATGATCTCAGTGTTAATACAAATAAGTGTTAGGCAAAGGAGGAAAATTTACACTGCCTTTAGAGACCACCTATGTAGCATGAGAGGAGATGAACTATTTGTTAGACATTGGAAACACTTATTCCAGCAGCTCTTTCTGAAGTACTCCATTTCCTATTTGATTTTTTTTACTGAAATTCTCTGGAATTCATCCCAGGTTCTTTGCCACTATCATTCCTGGCTCTACCACGGACTAAGCTCAGTACCTCCTGCAGGAACCACCGGTACGAAGATGCTCCTTGGCTCCACATCATTTCTAGTCCTGCTTTAAAGCACAGACATCTATGCCTCTCCCTGGAATGCCCATTTACACAGGCATGGTTACCATAGAGCTGACCTTAGTAAAAGTTTCCAGAGCATGAGGAGAGGAGACATGTCTCTTTTGTCCTTCAGTCTAATGCTAGCAAGCCTAGCAACTGCTCCTAGAGCACACACCACATTTCCCATGAAGACAGACACTTCCCCCTGTGAAGTGAGAGATCCAAGCACAGAGCTGGTCACATGCACGTGTATCCAGTCTTTAAAGCGATTGTCACAAGGACATATCCCGGTTAGGAAGGGTCCCTCTCATAAAACTAAGCTTAGTTAGGTACCTCATTTTTCACTTTCTGTCATTTTTTTGTGCTTTAGCTGGAATTCAAGGAGGGAGATGTCAATGTTTCTTGAATTTTTAGAGGAGTTGCCTGCCTAACCCAGGGCATTTGAACAATGTTTTTTAACCATCAGTGTTCATAAAGATTTTCAAACCTCAGCATCACCTTCATCTACATGTTTTCCTTTAACTAGCAGTCCCTCATACACACTGTCACACATCAGTTAGGTAGAGCTGAATAAAAGGTATAGCTCATTATTTAGCACAAGCACGTGCTGGGGCATCTTAGGGTAAGTAATTCATGAAGCCAATCATGTCAGAAGTATGTTAAGTGAATCTTTAGCGTTAACACATAAGAAGTTATTTTAGTACAGCAGTTACATCCATGGATACCTGGCAGATTGCTAGATTAATCTCTGGAAAAGATATTATAAACTGCATAAAAATAGGCCATGATTTCCACATGGGGAACGGAACTGTGACAGAATGTGAACTGGCAACAAACCAAATATGAATGCAGAGTTTAGCTCAAAAATGCCCATGATAAATATCCCCTGAAACTGCCTTGGGACACTAGACAAGGAATAAGACCCAAGCTGTATTTAATCTTTTTTTTTTTTTTTTTAATTTTCTCTCCTGTCTGGAACTTAGCATCATTTCACTGTAGAAGCCATGTATTCATGTGAGGCCAAATTGTAGCTCATAACAGCTGTATCTCCACCCTCAGACCATTTATTCTGACTTTTAAAACCAACTAAATGGACCACAGGGAGAAGAAAAGGTTGTTGGGAAGAAGGTTGCAACAGTAGATATCCACGTATATAGGGGACACCCCTGACAGAAAATGATCTCTATAAATTCCTGATATAAAGCTTCATGGACAATGAAAAAAGGAATATGTATTTGACCTTCAAAATATTTCTCCACCTTCTTCCTACTGGTTCCCTGATAGCACCTACAGTCATCATCATTTCAGATCCAGCCTGCTACTCTGGCTCTTCTTATGGTCATATGTTTTTTCTGTCTGGAGTCCCAAACAATTCCTCCACTGTGAGAGAAAAATCCACCTGATACCTCTGCTGACACCCTGGATATGTCTCAGCTCTCTTGCAATCTTTACCATTTGACAAGTATATACCAGGTCAAATGACCTCTGGAAAGGGCAGGGGATGAGAAAAATGTGCTGTTACAGCTCTGTTTGAGAACAGCCTGCCAGCTCTGGAAAGTGGAAAGCAGACTCATTATCCTTGAAATTGGATTCACATGCTATCTTCTGCCCTGTTCCATTAGCATCAAGAAAATTCTCTAGTTTTGGCTCAAGAATCAGCCATCCAAACAGAGACAGCCCTTTTCAGAACAGGAGAAAGAAAGGTGACCCTAATACTTATTATTTGAAAGGGAGTGCAGCTATTTAATCATGGTGTGTAGGCCACTGATCATAAACTACAATTTTACCACATCTGGCAGCATAAATCATACAACCCAGTTTTGCAGAAACCCGTTTCTTAGTTAATATTTTTCTATTAGGTGATCCCTTGCAAATTCTGATTAAATGTAGGAGTTGCCACTTTAAATATACTACAGTATCTTTTGCAGAGAAGACACTTTCCAGTCTTCCTGAGTGGCAATGTTAATCATAATTATTTTGTTAAAAGCAGGATTCATTCCATATTAAGATTTGTTTAACAAGCTTCCTGACCTCCAATATCTTACTTCATGTCATTCAGTGTTGTATATACACACAAAAGCACAAAAGAAAAAAACAAAGAGTTTATATGCTTGCTTTCTTCTTGATTTTGCATGAAGTGTAAAACTTGAATAAAGATTTTTCTTTACCATTCATTTCTTATTTCTGAGATATAATCTTCTGCTTTCTCCATTTTTATTTTTTTTTTTAATGTCTTCCTAGAGGACTGAGAAACTGGTTTGTGGAGTTTTCTCAAGCCTTGACTGTCTGGCAGGTGCTTAAGTTAATCAAGAGTCAACAAAAACAGACAAGGGAAAGAGTTTTAAGCAACCTGGCTAAAAATCTGTGTCCTCTTTTTCACTTCTCACTGCTTTTGTGCTTCTGATATTATAAATATGTGAGTTCTTCAGTTATCCATAAAGTCTTCTGGGGAAAAGAGAGCAGGCAGTGACTGTATTTCTAGTGGGAAAGAACACTGGAAAACAAATAATTTAAAAGCAAATAACAAAATAAATATTCCAGGCTTACTTTATCTAAAAAAAGAAACAAAAACGAGACCATATAACCTAGAAATAGTGCCCCTTTAAACCTTGTTAAAATTTGAAATATTTGAAATAAAGTGCACTTGTAAAGATTTTCAGCTGCAAAACCAGCCTCCAAGCCATTAAAAAGGGCCTTGTATCCATACTTCCCTGAGGGTAGAAATGGGAGAGGTAGGGACCCGAGTGTACCCAGCCTCCTGCAGACGTGGCACTGCAGCGGCTGTGTCACCTGTGGTCCAGGCACATGATGAATGGGAAGCAGAGACATCAGAAATCACAGGCAAGAATCACGACTTCTCCTTCAGCAGCTTGCCCAGGTTTGTTCTGGCAACAGACAGACACATTTACCAGTAACTGAGGTTGTTGCCTGGCTGCAAAACCTTGTTGCTGCCTCCAAAACTGCACTGTTGGCTGACTTGGTCCAGAACCCAATGTGAATCTCCTCCTGGATGAACCCTGTGGGGAGGAGCCATGCACCTTTTAGCTCTCAGTCCTCCCAATACCATTCATTTTTTCCTCCAAAATAAGTAATGCTGCTGAAAGGGTTACTTACAGAGAGTTCAAATATTGTTTTAGGCAATACGTGCTATGGCTGACTACATATACAGGGCCTCCAGCAGGAAAACTTTCAGGAAAATTATAAGGAGAAAAACTATGAGAAACATTTTTTTCTTTGACTAATGAAGTAAGCACCCTGACAGGAGAGCTGTGTGCTATATTTATTCCAGCAGCACTGAGTTATCTTCTTTAATACACGAGGCACCAGGGAAGGTAGATAGCAGATAATGCTGGAAATGGTAATAGGATGTGGAGTCAAATGACAGCTGAGCTCATGGTATGTGTTCCTTCTGGATCAGCTCGGAGCCCATTGGGGGTCCGCTTGGCAGTGACACGGGCACAGAAAGTCATCAGCCCCCCTCAAACTATAGTAAGTTTAGAAGAGACATACAATCACAGTCAGCTTAAGCTTTTCAGAAAGATATGAAGTCCTGCTTTTCCACTGCATTGCAAATCACTGTGCATCTCAAAGAAGTATAAACCTTCTCTGCTCCGTGGGATACATGTTGTTTTGTATTCACCTGGGACTTCAAAGGCTAGGACACCAAGGCAGTGGAGAAGAGGGTCACAGGGCCCTTGGCAGGAGCTCTGTCTGCCTCTCTAATCCTTCAAGGCTTTCTTGGACAGACTGAAGCACCATGGCTGCCTTCCCAGGCATGCTGAAGCTGTACTCCTGCAACGTAGATGAAATGGGTTCCCCTGCCTCTCCATGTCTGCAGCTGAAATCAGTAGTAGGAGAGCATATGATGTAACTGAATTATTCAGGTAACCGTTGTGCCTGAAAGGGGAAAAAAGTAGAAGGCAAGTAGCTTTCCTGCTGCTCAGATCGCAGTGCATCATGTCTGTATTGATGGTGGCCCCTGAAGGCTGGAAGATGCAAGGAAGCAGGTCAGGGGAGGCTTGACGTCTTCTTCATATTGGACTAAGGTGTGCACCGTAGCCAAGGTTGAGCCAGGGGGATTGTGTTCTGGCTGCCTAAGCCCAAAAAAATGGTTCCTCTCTGGGGCAATTACATCTGTGTCCATGGATGCCACACGCTACCAGCAGCCAGAACAGTGGTACACTGAGTGCAGAACTGTGGAGAATCAGATGGTCTTTAACAGCACAGCAGTCTACATAGTTATACAATACTCCATAACTTTGGCTGTGTCAGGAGGTTGGGGTTTCTTCCACAGACAATAATTCCTTGAAAAGCAAAATCATCCGAGCTCCAAAATTATCTCACGTCAAAAAGCAGAAATTGATTTATTTTTGAGAACAATGCTGCCCAAGCAAGTGGATGGTCTAGGAGGGTAACCTAATGCTTCCTTTTCCCAGCAATTTTATTTTCATCTGGTGTCCAGTCACAGGCAAACAGAAAATGGGTTCTCTTCAGCCACAGTGAAAGTCTTAAGGGGGTTTTGAACCCTCCCCCACTTCCCTCCTCCCCAAAACTCAACTGAGCTGCTGACCCTCAACAACTGCTCTGTAGAGAGAGTGTATGAACCATCCCACACCATCCTGACATTTTTCCAGGCATTCCCGTCATCTATCATGTATTGCCTCATCACTGGAAACTGTAAACGTCCTTGTTGCTTTCAAGGTCAGCTTTTACTCTACAGTGTTATTTCTGAGAAGCATTTGTTCCATGAAGAGCATTCTCCTTTTCAAACAAAAGACTCATATCAGGAGGGTACACAATCCTGCAGAGAAGGTGGATTTGTTTATCACTGAAAAGATACACATTAAACCTCCTCACATTCCTTATCGCCAGGAAGATAGATTATTGTGGCTGCAGGAGAAGAACAGCTCTACTGAAAGAAAATGAAGCTCCAGATAATTTGTTCTAGGCTACTAAGAAAGCCAAGGTAGCGATGCTCAGTTTGTCATAAGACAAATTCTTCTCACTCATTAGCAATATAATTCCTCTACTGTACATTCTTCCAAAAAGTTTTGTTCTAAGAAATCCCATGGACAATGTCACAAAAGCAGATTTTGCGTGATGTTCCTAATGACTTCATTTTCTGAGAGCATCAGCATTTTTCTGAGAGCACTTACCCTGTGATATTTCTTTCTTCAGGTTTCTAGTCCCAGCCTGCAGCTAAAACAAATGGGATCCATCCAGGGCCCACAGCTCTGTTCTGGCTCTGATTTACAAGGCGTCCCTGAGCAACTTTAGCAGAACTGGGTGAAATCCTAACTCCCAACTGGATATGTGCAGAGCTGACTGAGTTTTTTCGATAAATGCTTCTTCCACTTCTTACTTTCATCTGAACAGATTTGCCAATCCTTGGTGTGAGTGAAAACAGACAACCCCTGTCTAAGGTTTCTGAGTTCAGGAAATAGGTTGTTTATGAGAGAAAGTTCTCCATGTGGTGACTGGAAATGGAAATAGCTGAAATGCTTACAATGTGCAAACTTGTTGGAAGCCTTATGGCATAAACTAGATCTCTCTTCCAAACACAAGCTCCACTGCTGCAATTATTCAGACAGCATGTCTTTGTACAGAGAGAGAGAGAGAGAATAAAAATTAAACCTTAAAAGAATGCTAAGCTATAAATTATGGAGATCTATATTTGCACTTAAGAAGTAGAGCGGCATGTGTATGATAAAACCTGTCTTCCGTCATCTTTCCAAAGAAATTGGATTGCTTGTGACTGCACCCCCTGCTGCACGATGCCATGAGATATACAGGAGCACTGCTGTGATTCTACTGATCTCTGAAGTTCCTAGCCCCTCTGCAATTTTCTGTATAGATTTCTAAGTCTATAAAATGATCTCTACATGGAACTGCACAAACTTGTTCTTTTCAGGCTGAAGTGACAGTCACAAAAAGAAAATGGCAGGGAAGCTGACTCTGAAGGGTGCTAAATACTTCCAGCTTCTCGCAGAGTCCAATTTTTCATTAAAGATGCTTTAAAGAGAGTGGAAAAGTAGCTGCCCTCCCTTTAAAGATGCATCCGAATCCAACAACATTAGGATAAAGAAGACTGAGGCCCATATGCCTTAATAAGCATTGAAATACTCACTCCCTTCCAGGCAGCCCTTAGCCATTTGTATAGTCAGTCCTATAGAGCAAGTGCCCTATTGGATGACCCTGAAGGATGGGGGCAGCTTTTTCTCAACATACTGCAGATGTCTTGGTTCTCTGTGCTCTTGGTCGGCAATGTTTCGTCCAAGGAGGGTAAGACCAGAAGCTCCGTTCATGGAGTAGAAATACCTTTCAGAAATACATAAAGCATGAAAACAAGGCATATCCCTTCAAATCTGTGTTAAAGATTTGCTTATTCAAATTAGATTTTCACAGAATTTAGAACTCAATCCTTTCAAACGGGTGTTTTAACATGATTGATTGACTGCTCTGGGCATCTGGCAGATAACTGAATTCATAAGATATTATTCTTATTCCCATCTTTTAAGCTAAAGGATGACGAATAACGAATAGCAAATATCTTGTCTGTGGACAAACATGCAGCTTCACATTAAATCTATATGAAACCAGCTATTTCCCAAATGTTACACAAATAAAACCGTATTCTCTGCTTGTTTGCAAATAGCAAGTTGCAAAATATCATTGAGCCTGGCAGCTACCAGGCATTTAAGTGAAGTTGTTATAAACTCTATTTTAGGTTTATAAATGCAGTAAAAAGTGCCAAAAGTTGGAAACTAACCATAGTTGGTGGTTTAATCAGCCTTAGTTCAGAAAAAAATATATGCTAACACATGCTTAGCTTCAGGCCTACTGACCTCTGGGCCATAGTCATATGTACCAAGCTAAACTTGCCAACATTCCCTTTTCATCTCTCCTAAATACATCAGGCTTAGGAGCAATAATATCAATAAGGTTACAACATTTAACAGGAAAGTATGGGAGAGTAGAGACCGTCTGGACACCAGCTGCTACTCAGAAAAGTTTTCCTCTAGACAAGGTTTCTATATAACCTTTGATAAAATGGGAGTTTGTGTTTTGTGTGATCCCAGCTCCTTGCATCTTTCTTACAGTAACGCAATAATAACTAAATTACTTGGGCTTGCTTTTTCCTTAAAACACAAATGTTCTGCTATGTCATTTCGAAACATTGCAGTGTTGCCCTTTGTCAGCAGCCTTTCCTGCTTTGATAACAACCTTGAATTTTGCTTTCTAGCACAACTGCTGTTGCACCACATACAGTGACAACTTGTTATCTCTGGCTCAAGGGACATAATCTTCCTTTTCTTTTGGTCTTCTAATCCACCACTGAATCATCACTGCACTCCTGAAACAAGAAAGTAAGCAAGTATTTTCTATTTGTTCCACAACTTTCAATTGCTGCATAGAATAAAAACACAAGAACAAAAAATGTGTGAGGGATAAAACTTGTATGTTATACAACATTATATTAGAGATCATATATTTATAGTTTTATACTGAATTTTATGGAATTACAGGGGAATCAGCCAATAAAAACAAGTTAGATTCATAATTTCAAACATCTTAATGTTGAAAGACTCATTAGGGTCAACTGTCTAAGAAGCAGCATTTAGTCATTACTACACAGAATTAATACTAAAAGTATCTTCAGTAAATCATTCTTCAGGGCTTTATTCTCTTATATGCAAGAATAAGCAGGCAGGCTCCATGTTCTCTTTCTGTACTAAGTTCTTTTGGGATTCTGAGAAACTTTGAATTTGTCTTACATCTTATTGTACGTAGGACGATCAACACAGATCTCTGAGGCTTCACCTGTAAGGCACAGGATTTTTTGCTGCACCTTAGCCTTAGTGGAAGGTGAGAGAATATGCTTCCTGAACTCTTGGGCATCCCAAACGAGATCACAACACTAGCATATGTGAATTTCATCTCCTTGGCTGACTGTCATATTCCCATGGGTTTCTTCACAGGTGACAGCAACCAGAAAAGTCTGCAGCCCAGTAACCTCACCCTCCAGGCCATTCTTCTGCTATGCTCTTGGGCCAGAGACAGCACAGAGAATGACAGAGAACTGTGTGACTGTATTACCTGCAAGAATGCTCATTTATATTGTTAGAACAAAAAAAATAAAAGGCAGTAGGGGGGTCCAAATGCTGGCATAAAATGCTTCTTTAAACACACTTTCTTTCTTTAGCATGGTTTTTCTGCTCCCACTTAGGAGCTTCACAAAGACCCCTCTCGGCAGCTGGCTGTTTCTGCTGGTGGGAGTTGCACAGTTAGAAGTATTTGCGGTATAGAGCAAAGGTTTCAAATACACAAACCTTCTCATCTAGAGCTTGGGCATAGAATGGAACTGACCTATGAGAGCGTCTGTCTCCAAATGATTCTTTGATCAGTGTATCTCAGTCTCTCAAGGACAGCTTTCAGGTCACGGAGGTAGTAGTGGTGTACAGAGATTTCACTTACTTACCTTTCATGAGTGGAGTCAGTAAGAGCAAGTCCATGTTTCAAGCATCTTTGAAGAATGGTCTGCTCCTCCTTCTAGTGTCACTAGGATACTACCCTGAGGGTAGCACTCACTAAAGGTTTGGGAAAAAACATCTTTTTGGCTAATCATGGCTGAATATGTGTCTTCAGCTTCACTATGTTCTTGTGTAAGGATTTCGACGGCAGAGGAGCAGCAAAACCCTGTATCCTTGTGATTCTGCAAAAAGCAGGGACAGACAGAGGCTCAGTGAATACAAAGCATTGAAGAGTCACGGTTGCTGCAGAGTAACTTTTTTTTTTTGCAGATACTGTTGAGCACATGTCCTGTTCTAGATATTCACAAAGGAAGACGAGACAAGGTACCATCCATGGTTTCCACTGAACACTTATTATTGTATTGCCCTCCTGAACTTGGCACCTTATCCAGTACCTAATTCCAGCGCACAACATTCTATAAAGATGAGTGACTTGCACCATGTCACTGCTTTGCAGGGTTCTGATTTGGCATATTTTTGAAACCAGAAGAAAATGACCTCTGAATTCTGCTTCAGTCAGCCTTGCTGTCTCACTAGAGAGCTACACCAGCTACACTATTAGACATTTTTCAATCCATACTGAAATTCTCTGGGATAAGATAAGTTGACCTTTAGGAAACTCATCTACAGCTGAATGTGCAAGAAATGACAGCCTGGAATGGTATGCTCTCGTCAGGGTAATAAAGCCAAGCTCCAAGAAACATCTAATGTATGCAGATCGCTTTTGTTTCAGTGGTGACTGTAATTTCAGGGAGAAGGCAAGCAGGTGATTGATTTGTTTATAGGGAGTCACAAAAGCACATCAGAGGTGAATTTCAAGTGTGCTTCCTGTTACAGCTGTGTAATAATGCATGAGTTAAAGGGTCAGTTACAGTGCCTGCAGCTCAGGTGTAGTCCTGGCTACCTGTAGGGATTCAGAAAGACAGTTCAGGGTGAACGGATATGATGAATATTCTGGAAAACCTTCAAAAAGATAACCCATAAGATGTAGGAGGAGTGAACAGTTAAAATTATAATTCTTCTTTGGAAAATTTTCAATATCAGTGATTGAAAGAAGACGGAGTGCAACTGCATCATCTAAGATTTCCGAGAGACTATATAAAGCTAAATAAATGATAAGGGTGTCTTTACTGTGGTAAGTATTCAGTGATTTTGCCGTCATTGCCTGGAGGAAGCCCGCATGTTTTATGGCTGCATTTGTTGGAATCACTTCCATTTCAATAACTTGTTGTCCTGGCAGAGGTTTTCCTGATCTGCAAAACAATTTTCTGGACCTGTGAGAAGCACTTGCTCACCCATCAGCTGTCATGCCTTTAGGTCTGTGTACATCCATGGTACTGAGAGACAGTGTGTGGGTATATTGAGAGCTGCCTTGGAAGTTGAATATCTGATGTAGATCAGTCAGCCAACACTGCCTCAAGTCAGCGTAAGAGCAGTTTTTCGTTTTTGATTCTAGAAACTATCCTGGGGATTGGGGAATTCATTGGAGACACTGGCCTCTGTTTCACTGAAGGCAAAATCAAACAAACCCATGACTCGGGACTTAGGCTCCCTCCAGAGGAGAAATTCAGACATTTCTTTTAACCCCAGATAAAATATAAACCTGTCATAAGGGATTCCTATGAAGCATGGACACTTCATGGTTGGTCATAGGCAACCTTGTTTAGCAGTTGCTGACATGTTGAAAATGAGGGGAATAAGAATTTTCCAAATATCTATGTTACATATCATGGTGATGATGGCACAGTGTCACCCTTTTTTCAAAACCATCCTTATATTATTTGTTGAATGTAGTATGTGAATTCTGCCCAAACAACCCTTCCAGGCAGATAAAGAAGGAACTGAAGAAAGGCAGTGATGCAAGCACAGAAACTGGGAGTATTTATGGCTATCCATGACCTTGCAATAGACTGCTACCACGGCACAGGCATCCTGCTTGTTTGTGTTTCTGCTGATAACACAGCCTGAAAAATGTTGCCTAGACATACTAAGATAATGGGAATGAATAAATTATTAATTCAAAAGGCATATCAGCTTGAAAAAATCTAGAATGATGACTTATTTGTAATATCAAGTAAAGTGCAGATCTTTTGTCTAACTGTCATCTCGAAATGACAGTGAACTAAACCCTTGGTAATGGGCTCATTTATCCAGCCCGGTTAAATACCAATTTATCTTTCTAATTTGCACTACAGCACCGTAGAAGGAACAGTTCTTAGGGTTCAGCATGTTGCTGTGAATTATTGAATGTGAAGCTGCCAAAGATTTTTGTATCAGATTCACAGTATATGTTTGGCACAGTTTTGTATTCATTATTGCCAGAAACAACAAGATACAGAAATTAATTAGATTAATTAAAATCAATTTGTACAAATGAAAGATGACTTTTGTTCTCTTTCATAATTTTGCTAAACTTTTTGTATATTGGTGATGACCAAATATTAATGTATGTTTTTGTCTCACACAGTAATGGACACTTATTAGTTAGTTATACTCCCAGAATCCTACAATAATAATGGATTTTCTCAGATTATTTGCTAGGAAGTATGTACTGTAGTATGTGAGGCTAATGTTCTGCCACAGACTGTATTCCTATAAATAGCTCATGTGAAGAATCATGTTTACACCCAAGGGGGTGCTTTGTTAGGGAAGACTCCCCCCGCTGTTGTAATCCGACATTTCTTAAGCCTGCAGTATTTTAAGTGCAGGAGAATGATCTAAAGACAAATTCAGCATCTCAAGCTCTATTTTGATTACACTTATGCCATATAATATCTCTATATTTTCTGACCATGAGGTCTCATGAAAAATATTTCCAGCTTCCATTGAACAGAATGAAATCCTACTGATTTTGGACTTGTAATACAGGGCATGTTTTGGCACACAACTGGTTTATGTAGCTTTTAAACAGGTGCTGTTCTCAGATCTTCCATCAGCCTATGAGGGGCCTGAAAAAAATTTCAGCTTCACAGTTCCTCTGTTTCTCCATCTCTTAACATGATTTGTACTCCTCTTTGCCATTTTGTCACTTGCCATGACACGCAACCAAAACTCCCTGTTGCAACTATGAAAAAAGCTCTGGTTGTGCAATGCTTTTTTTGGGACAGATATAGTCCTTTTTTTTTTTTTCCATTTTGATCCCAAAAACTCCATTTATAAGTGTTAGCAATAAGATATGGTAGTTGCTCATTAAAACGTGTGGTTGCTACTACATTCTCAATACAGTTACCAGCTTTCTGACCATGTTGAATTTTCTTGCGGTGGCAACAGAACGCATGCACTGTCTTGCTCTCTGAGTCTTGACTGAGGAGGACTTTTGCAAAATTGTATAAAGTTCTGTTTTGAAATTCTAATCCCAAGTGTAATGACTGAAATTAGATGTTTTTCAAAAGCAAAACCCAACCTGCCTATTTGGTAGGGTTGTGTAATACATTATTTCGTATATAAAATGAAATGTGTTTATGAGACACACCAGACAAGACTCAGTCATTCAGGAAACAGTGTCTAACCAAATATATAGAGTGTGCTTCCTCTGTGTTTAGTTCTATAAGCAGTATTTTTAGTGGAAATAATGTCCTCTGTCAAATTTCAGCACATCAGAGTTTGCATTATTTGTGGAATATCCACTCTGGAATACATTTATTTCTCTGGAAGCTTCCCATATTGCAACTGACAAGGTAAGGAACAAGTTCAAGCACAAGCTGAATCACACATATCTTAAGCAGATCATTTACATGTACAATATTTTGAGAGATGAGGGATAAACTGAGATATGTGAGGTTTCTCTGGATTATGAAATATTTCATACGGTAACTACTTTCCTTGAGAAAGTAGTATTTTAGTCATCACAGCCTACTTTTTCCCCACACACTGTGCCATTAACACATATTTTCCTTTCACTCATTGTCTTCAATGTAGGCCGGCAAGTAGAATGACTGATACATTGTACTTTCTGCCCACTAAATGAATGAATGCATTTGCAAGTGTACCTGTATGCACAGGAGTGTAGAGCATAAAGACCTCTGTATTTCAGACTGACTGGAGAGCCCCCTGTGCATGCAGTCTGTTGGTTTAAATGAGCTGCAAGATCTCACAGCAGCCGAACCAAACTGAACCTGCCCCTCGTCAAGGACTCGGCATCCTGGGGAACAGACAGAGCCAGTGTTACATCTGTGCTGGGGAGCTGCTTCACGCCCTCACAGATGACAAGGGCCATCTGCAGGGCTCCCCGGGGCAAAGACAGCCCACAAGAATGCTGGGATCTCAGCAAGATGATTTTTGCTCCACTCCAAAGCACGGTGGTAGCACAGAGCAAGTTTGCAGCCTTCAGTACACAAAACCTTCTAAGTATATATTTAAATAAACTGTGCACAGGCGTTTGTACATATGCCAGGCCTGCTGTCCGGCTTTTCCGGCCTGAGTGACAGGGAGAGCATCTGTGCATAACTGTAGTAGAGATATCATGCCCCAAGGCCCGGAGCAGTTAGTCCTGCTGAGCTCTTACACTGCTCCTTTGCAAAACAATTCTTCAGTTCCTCTGGTCTATAAGAAATAAACAGACCCGACTTTTCTCCCCCTTTCACCTTGCCAGGTCCCCCTTTCAGTTGCTGAAGGAAGCCAGATGTATCAAGTCTCTTATGGATCAAGAAAATGAGCACTTAGAAGCCTGGCCCCTACAAGAGCTGGTTGTTCATATGTTTCCTTGGTCTTGTGCCATGACAGGGGTGTCTTCTCCAGGTGCCTTCCCTCCCTCAGTAGCTTCTTTCCTACCATGCCTTGACCCTCCATCTGCTCCAGCAAATGGCACGACTCACAAGGTTTCCCGCAAACTCACTTTTTGAAGTCAGAGTTCCACTTCCAGGCCTCCCCTTCTGCCTTCTCACAAACGTCCACAGATTGTCATGCCTGTTTAACTCAGGGACATACACACAATCCCTTGTTCGGAAATATCATGCGCAAATGTTTTCCATGATGGTTGGTGGTCTACCAGAAGGCATTCTATAATAGCGGCTTTTGCCATAATATAATCAACCCATCTTGAACTTGAAATGCAACACGGAATGGAGTGGGATACAGTGCTATCAGTAAGTATTAAAATACTTTACTTGATTTGGTAAAATGTAACTTGGTAAAATGAAATACTGAATTGAAAACTAACCACAGCAGAGAAATGTTACAATATAATTCTGACTGTGACTTCAAAGAAAAAGACTTTAGGTACCATCATGTTAACAAGACAATGTCACTGTTTCTGAAAAGGGATGATTTGGGTCTTTTTTAAATTAGCTCTTGTGTGGATCAGTATCATTAGCCCCTTGTTTTTCATCTTGCACTTTGCATAGCTCACTCCTGAATAGCGATGGGTCACCATTCCGTGAGATTTAGATTGCCAGTCTGGCTTGATTGCTCTTCATTCACTCGTGAGCATCACTAATAAAACAATCAGAAAGCTGTCTAGTTTGTGTGTCAGGGAATAGCTAGGTTCTTTTATTCTTGTTGACAGGCACTTGCCTGTCTTTTTACCAGAATACCTGGAATGCCTTGTAACACACAAAGGAGATTTAAAAAAAAAAAAAAAATAGTAAAAAGGCCAGTCCAAAGGGAAGAGCTAGGAAAGAAAATTATGTGTAAGCAGTTGATGGTATTCAGAGATGTTCCCTTACTCAAGACTGGCAGAGCTGTGAATACAAGCTGCTGCAAAACACAGAATAGGCTGGAGAGTTCATTGTCTCAGTTCCCAGAAATTTTAAGCTCGGGCACATACTGAAATGGTGAACCTTTATACTTCATGTTGAATGCACACATGGATCTGACTGGGCCAAATGGTGTCCACTTCAGTTATGCAACTATTCCAGTTAAATTCCGCTGGGATACTGCCCAAAACATCAAGATGTGCCAGGATGAGCCTTCTGCTAAAAAAAAAACCCAAAACACAGAACCAGAAATAACAAAGTCAGCCCCAGCATTTACCTACTAGTGCAGCCTCATGCCATGCAGTATGCTCTTGATCAGTTATAGATATGTGACACAGCTAAAAAATAATCAATTCATTATTTTAATGGTAAATTACAGCAAATCAGACTCTGAGGGGGTTATGGAACCACTAATTATATCTGCCAGAGGGAAAGCAAATAATACTTAGAAAGCAGGAAATCAAATGTGCTCTTGAGGATGCGGTTGTGAGCCCTTGTTCTTACAGAATGTGTTAAATTAGTTGCATAGAGGCTCACCAGATTCTGTAGGATTTTATTTTAAGCTAAAATTAATACAATTTTTTAAATGAAGAAATCTATTCAAAACTAGACTTGTTACATTAATATTATTACATTTAGTGTTACTAGTATTAACTACTAGTAATAAAGTGCATGGGCTCTGCTAGAGCCAGAAATTAATTTCTTACTCATACATCTCTCTTCTGTGCTTCATGCCAAAACCCCACGTCAGTCTGCCACCACGGCCTGCCATTCAGCTGATAGCAGTGCCTCCCCAATCTGTTCTTTCCTCATGTATTGCACAGGGCTGGCTGCGACCACATCAAAATCAATAGCTTTTACGCTTATTCCAGGCCCTCAGGCCCATGCACAGTGCAGAAGTCACTAAGGCAGACCAGGCCATCAAAAGTAGCTCTGATGAAAGCAGGGCCTTCCTGAAGTGGCCGTGGATCCATCCTTGTCCAGCCTTCGTGCCAACAGAATTCAGTTTTGAGCTCACATGGACCAGTGAGCACAGAGCAGATCCAGCCAGTATAACTAACCCAGGTAAGGCTAATGCAAACAGGCACTACAAGTCATCATGGTACCAGGAGTCACCAGGACAGACACACGGACAGGTTGTCTCTTCTCGAGGACGCTGGACAAGATTTAGGGCAGTGGCTGGCAGCATATTCTAGATGAATGCCAAGATTCCTGGCCCGGAATTAAGGTCATTTGTCCTTAAGAGAGAAGAGACATAGGTAACAAGATCAACCTCAATGTCATCCCACGAAAGCTCGCTCCAGTATCTGCGGGAATTTTACTACTGGCTTCAACAGCAGCTGGGAGACTTACCACTGTTCCTGTCAATGAAAACTGAAACTTTGGTCTGGTTATTGAGAAACTCTAATGTAAGGCACATCATTCTAGGTCTCAGAACTCTTAATATGCTAATTTCCCATTGATTCCTTGATAAATCAATAAAGTCATAAGTCCTCAGTAACCCTCCCCTTTTAATTATCAGACAGTGACATAATGTATTAAGTCTATTGACTCACAGTAGTGGGTTGCATAATGGAAATGTCCTTGGAAATGCATGCCTTTGTACCCTTCATGTTTCCCCATTGTAACTCCATAGATTTATACATCATCAATGTGCTATTTCGGGCTAATATATTGCAAGGACATTGGGGTGGGGGCAGTTTATCAATGACTTTTTGTCCTCCTTTTTGTCATTAGTGCTATTTAAGAAGGCAAGCTATTTCTGTCAGGAGCTTCCTATAAATGTAATGGATTTTACAGTATAACCATAATAGTGCAGTATTATGCCTGTCCCTTCCTTGTATTAATTATGATGATATTTGCATTCAGGATGCAACCTTATCTGAATCCAATGCAAATTACTGTCTTTGAAGGAGAAAAGCTCTAGCACAGCAATTGTTAGAGCTGTCCCTGGAGGTAATATGACATTATTGCTTGTGCTACCAAAGGGCCAGAGCAAATACCTTTCTTGATCCACACAAATATATCTCGATCTCTGGAAACGGAAAATGTGCATTGTAATGTAGATTTTGGGGTTAGTCTAACTTTCTCTTTTTTTTTTTTTTGCCTGTACATTACCTCACTGGCATTCAGTCAGTATTATGTAAGACCATAACCAGATTCATCTGAGCATATCTTCCTTTTCAAATCAGTCAAAATAGGCAGTAAACCATTTTTCATACATATTACCTTTACTAGAAGAGATTTAATAGTTATTCCTTTGACTGGGGTCTTTCCAGAACAACCTCGTGTTTTTCATCTACCTACCTCACAAGTGACAGATACATAAGCCTTTTCTATTTCCTGGGCTCCTAAGCTAGCAACATTAATTCTCAAAGGCGCCAGCTCTGGGAAGAACTGGAAAGGCACCTAAGTACATTCTTAAAGCCCACTTATTCAGTGAGATTAAAAGTATGGCTTATGTCCATTTCTATAAGAAAGAATTAACTCCAACTTAAAGACTAGATAACCGTGTGTGCTTGTGTGTGGTCAATTAACTATTTCTCTTATTTAAAGCACGTGCATAAGAGCCCTGCTAAATCTTGACCTTTGAGTCGTATGCGTGCCAGAAGACCAGGGTCCTGCCTGGAAATGTGACTGTCCATGACCTGGTCACCCGGGACGTGGAGAAGGCTGAGGTACTCAATGACTTCTTTGCTTCAGTCTTCACTAGTAAGGGCTCTAACCACACCACCCAAGTCACAGAAGGCAAAGGCAGGGACTGGGAGAAGGAGGAACCACCCACTGTAGGAGAAGACCATGTCTGAGACCAGCTAAGGAACCTGAAGGTGCACAAGTCCATGAGACTTGATGAGATTCATCCACACATGCTAAGGGAACTGGCAGATGAACTTGCCAAGCCACTATCCGTCATATTTGAGAAGTCGTGGCAATCTGGTGAAGTTCCCACTGACTGAAAATGGGGAAACAACACCCTTGTTTTTAAAAAGAGTTAAAAAGAAGACCTAGGGAACTACAGGCTGGTTAGTCTCAGCTCTGTGCCCAGCAAGGTCATGGAGCAGATCCTCCTAGAAACTCTGCTAAGGAACATGGAAAAAAAGGAGGTGGTCAGTGGCAGCCAACATGGCTTCACTAAGGGCAAGTCTTGCCTGACAAATTTGGTGGCCTTCTACAATGGCGTTACAGCATTGGTGGATAAGAGGACAGCAACAAACATCGTCTACCTGGACTCATGCAAAGCATTTGATACTGTCTGGCATGACATTTTTATCTCTAAACTGGAGAGACATGGATTTGATAGATGGACCACTCATTGGATAAGGAACTGGCTGGATGGCTGCACACAGAGGGTTGCAGTCAACGGCTCAATGTCTAAGTGGATAGCAGTGACAACTGATGTTCCTCAGGGGTCAGTACTGGGACCGGTGCTGTTCAACATCTTTGTTTGAGACATGGATGTTGGGATTGTGTGCACCCTCAGGAATTTTGCCGACAACATCAAACTGTAAGGTGTGGTCAACAGGCTGGAGGGAAGGGATGCCATCCAGAGGGACCTAGACAGGCATGAGAGGTGGGCTCGTGCAAACCTCATGAAGTTCAACAAGGCCAAGTTGAACAAGGCCTACACCTGGGTCGGCGTAATCCGAAGTGCAAATACAGGCTGGGTAGAGAATGGATTGAGAGCAGCCCTGAGGAGAGGGACTTGAGGATGTTGGTGGATGAGAAGCTCAACATGACCTGGCAATGTGTGCTCGTAGCCCAGAAAGCTGACTGTATCCTGGGACACATCAAAAGAAGTGTGGCCAGCAGGTTGAGGGAGGTGATTCTGCCTCTCTACTCGGCTCTCATGAGACCCCACCCAGAATACTGTGTCCAGCTCTGGAGCCCCCAACACAAGAATGACACGGACCAGGTCCAGAAGTGGGCCACAAAGATGATCAGAGGGCTGGAGCACCTCTCCTGTGAAGACAGGCTGAGAGACTTGGGGTTGTTCACCCTGAGAAGAGAAGGGTCTGGGGAGACCTTATAGCAGCTTTCTTTTCCAAGAAAGTTGGAGAGGGACTTTTTACAAGGGCATGTAATAATAAGAAAAGTGGTAATGGCTTCAAACTAGTAGCGGGTAGATTTAGATTAGATATTATGAAGAAATTCTTTACTGTCAGGGTGGTGAGGCACTGGAACAGGTTGCCCAGGGAAGTTGTGGAGGCTCCTATCCCTGGAGCTGTTCAAGGCCAGGCTGAATGGGTCTTTGAGCAATGTGGTCTAGTGAGAGGTGTCCCTGCCCATGGCAGGGGAGTTGGAACTCGATGACCTTCAAGGTCCCTTCCAACCTAAACCATTCTATGATTCTATGATGCTAACTGCTGAAATAAGCAAATCAGAGGTCACTGACTTCAAAAATATATAACTTCATAAATTTTTTCTGTTTCATAAAAGAGATGTGCATAGGCTATGCAAAACTTAAAAAAATCCAGTCTTTTTGCAATCTTTGCCCTTCAGATGAAAAGCCAAAAGAAAATCTGAAAAAAAAAACCAACAAACCAAACTAGAGATTTGTCTTCTCCAGAGGAGATTTATTCTTTTCTTCACTAGGACATTTTTTTGGAAATGGGCAAAGAGTTCTTGACACTTCATCAAAGAACTACGTACTGTGATGTTTACAATTAAAAACTGGGCAAATTCTGAGGGAAAATATTAGAAATATG
Source organism: Ibidorhyncha struthersii (assembly GCA_013398815.1). NCBI lineage: Eukaryota > Metazoa > Chordata > Aves > Charadriiformes > Charadriidae > Ibidorhyncha > Ibidorhyncha struthersii. The sequence continues at coordinate 122,705 of VZSZ01011089.1, forward strand.
TCCAGTGATATTGCTTTGTGTAAGCTGAAGATCATCCCACTACAGATCTCTGATTTCCAAGAGCAAACTGCGATACATTATGTGTCAGGGCCTTGAGGGTACCAATAGGGCCTGAGTATCTGCTCCCTACCGTCACCATCACCACCTTTCACGGGCTCAGAAGTCCCATTTCAAACCAGCATGGAGCCATCCATCTCTGCTCCAGTGATGCCCCAGCAGTGCAGGTCCTTCAGGGAGTGGCCAGCCTTCACTGCCCCCTGACAGCAAGCAGGCAGAGCTGGCAAGAATTAGATTCCAAAGTTGTACGTGTGTCTGTTGCATGCTGCACACCTGTCCATCAGAGCAGTTTCCCCTAAAATGGTACCCCTCTTTTGCCATTCTCATGAACCATCAGAAAATGTTCAGTTGGTAAGGACCTCATCGTGCTCTGATGTACGATGTAAGCTTACACCTGACGGACAGATCCTGAGGACACCTATTCAATATCTTCACATTATCACTGGAGTTTTCCAGCTGCTTTTTAACCATTAAGCCTTAATTCATAAGCTCATTACTTAATGAAAGAAAAAAGTCAAACGGCAAAAAATAGTTTCAGAAAATGATATAGATGTATCTGTACTGATTGATGATAACAGTTTTCAAACATTTTTAAGAAAAAATACTAATTTTTCATACGTATATACACAGAAAGAGACACAGACACACAGAAAATATACAAGCATAGGCAAGTGGACTCAGACTTTCTTTCCCCCCCAAAAAAACAGGCTGCTTGAGGCTTTTCAAATTCAGTCAGATGCCCTTTGCATTGCACAGCTTCCCGGACCCATCTGTACAAGCTTCTGTCACACAGCCATCCTCAAAGTGCATGTATTAAAATTTAAGCTAGGTTGTTTACGAAATAGTTCCAAGTCTGTCCCTTTGTGGAAGTACTGGTTTGCAGAACATCTGTTGCTTTCAATAGTCAATACAGAGCCATTTGTTTCATCTGAAAGCAATGGCATTTCCCTGTGCTATAACCATGCTCCCATGAATCAAAGGAGGTATGTTAAGACCATTCAGCCATTATTAATCTTTTATCTGGGGACTCTGTCTTTCTCTAATCACATATTTATCAGCATTAATTTTGGCTTGATTTTTAATAGCATGTTCTCTGTGATGATTTCCACTGAATAGGCAGACACTCAGAATCTGAATGGTTAGAGCGGTTTAGTGCGGATTTATCAGTGCTTTTGGCTTCGTTTCTTTATGTCCAAGTTGATCCATTGTGTTGAAAGAGCAAATAACTAGCAACTGTGTCAGCTTGCCTTTGGCTAGCATCAATTTCTCTGAAAAGGAGTTTCAGCAAGCAATGCCAGCCTGGCCCATAGTGGTTTACTCCTGTTTTTCTTAAGACTTGCTCTTTTTTTCTCTTTCAAGTTTTGTTGGTGTTAGTCAGAATTCAATATAAACCTAGACAAGGTTTATATTAAGTATTACTTAAGTTACAACACTGCAAAGTCAAGGCAGACTAAGGGTCAGGTGTGCAAAACATGATTCAAAAGCATTCTTGCTGAGATCTTTTATTTAGAGATTTCTTTCTTATCCATATCACATCTCCAGAAAGCAGCAGGATTACTGAAGATGTTGGAAAAACATGAAATTAAGGGCTTGATTTTTCTCTTGGACAAGTTTGTAGAGAAAGTTCTGTTCTTCTTCCACTACAGTGCAGTTTCTTCAGGTCTCCACTGAACTTACATTGCATGAGAACATCTTGCTGTTGTGCTGAAACATGGTACCATATTAGGCATTTAAGAAATGCTAATAGATAGTGCATAGGTACCTTTTAGCTTTTTCGCAGACCTAGACCATCAAAGGCACAAAAATGGTATTGAGGCAGTGGTCACACAATTAGAATAACGAAATAAGGGCCTTTAAAAGTCACATTTCAAGCACTTACGTTAGTTTGAAGGATTCTTGCTGCTGTAGTTTTTTCTGCTCACTTGACTTCACAATGGAAATCCTAGTAATCATTCATTTCAGCTGCCCCAGTCATTTTACCTGAAGCATAGAAATTGTTCTGCTTGTTCTCTCACTCACATATCAGACTGTAGAGGTTGTGAAAGGAGTGCGGTGTGATTCCACCAGTAAAGGAGAAGAAATAAGATACCTGGAAGGAAACCTGAGTCACTTCTTGATTGGAACAAATGCTAAAAATATGTCATTTCCACCAGCCAATAATTTGGAAGAAAAACAACCCACGAAGATTCTCTTTCAATTTGTGATTTTTAATATTTGTTTCTAAACTACTACAATTTTTAAAGAATAAGGTAATTTTTCACTTCGGAATATAAAAGCAGGAAGACTGCTATTTCATAGATATATTTCTTGAAACATTTTTTCCAATGACAAAAACTGTCAAAGCCAACTCACTCTTGTTACCAGTATCCTTCTTGAAATGTCAGCAAGAAAATCAGTGAAAACAGTTTTGCAGGAAATTTTCGATTTTATTTGGAAAAAAAACACTACCTGGATTCCCTTCTCGACAGTACCTCAACTTCTATATGCTCTAGATTCATCAAAAAAAACATTAGTAAATACCATTTTCCAGAGAGAAGAGATTAATCCAAGGGAGATGGCATGCAAAGCCAATTTCCACTTTGTGTAGAATGTATAGTGGTTGGCTACAAATGCAGTCTCCATTTTCTCATGAGCACAGATGGCATCTCTCATGAATGTGAGTAGGGTTGAGGATGCAGCATAATGAATATTGGAGCATTCATCCTTCCTGAACAGCAGCTATTCACTGACTGCCTGTGAAATGATTTAGCTTTTCAACTACTTTCGCAGAGCAGCACCTCGCAGACATTATACAGGCCAGCATTTAGCAAATGCAGTGTAGTGCAGGTACACTGGGACCAGTGAGCTCCCCAAAACAGTCATGGAAAATCCCGAGGCGCAGACTGGTTCTGGGCATGTTCAAATCAGTTAGTTCTGATTTCTGAGCACTCCAAAGCTTCAGCATTTCCGAATTCTGAAAGAAAAATGACCAAAAGCTCTTTCACTCCTGTTTATCCATTCAAAAGTTAATTTTTTTTTCTAACTTAGAAAAGTCAAAAAAGTCAGTGGCTTTCTCCGTGAATCTTTATTTTTCAGCTGAGAGCCAGTGGCAGAGGTGCAAACTGAATTAAAGGCTAGTAGGAGGAATGAATTGTCTTCATGTTACAGCCATTTGGATTTGTAGCTACAGAGACCCTTCCCGAGAGGAAAAAAGGCAACTTAATTTATGATTCATCATGAGCTTGTTCATTTTTCAGACTTCCATTGGCAACATTAATTTGTTGTAAATACATCTCCTTCCTACCTCTGGCTCAGAAACCAGCTTGTTAAGTACTCAGAGTTGCTGTAGGGTAGAGAAACCTGTAGGTTATAAAGAAAGAAGCCCTTGTGGGTTTCTGTGGATGCCAGGAATAACAAAGCCAGAAAAATAGATCTCTTAGGGTAGGGTTGAGGTTGAGAAAGTATTCCCTTCTAGGTATAAATATGAGGTTGCTTTACTTTTAAAAATCACAAATATATGGGGATTTCTGAGTATTTGTAACAAAAGGTCATCAGTAATCTTTAGGAAAGTTATCTAATATTTTACACTGTAGAGCTACTATACAAGTAGCATTACTGATTCTCCATCTGGATGAACAAGTTCGCAGAGAAAGATTTACAGAAACTGAACAAGATAACCACCTTCAGTACCCTGTAGCAATCTATAAATCCAGAAACTGATTTTATGTGTGTGGTTTGGGTGTTGTTTTTTTTCTCCCTCAGTATTCATCCTTCACCTTAAAGGCCACTGTCAAGTGCTTTGAATTTTTTGCTATCTGTAGGAGTTGTTAAAGGTAACTTCAGGGTTACTGCTTTAAACACCTCATGCTGGAAGATCTCTCATTTCCTTATCTCATGATATTTTCTCTCCAATTTCCATTGATTAAGTGCATAGTGATCCTTAACAGAAGTATCTTTATTGGAGTGAGCAACATGGTTTCTAGACAGGTGAGGATTAGTTGGGTTTTCCCCAAAACACAATTTAAAGTTGAATTCTTCTTGTCATAATAAAAACACCTTAAAAGTGTATCCTCATGGATAAAATGATACAATGAATAAATAAAAAATACACGATGAATAAAAAAATAAGCGGATAGCCAAGGAAATTAGCTGGGTAATTAGCAAAGTTTAAAAACTACTGAAGTGCAGTTGGTCTTATTCAGAAGACAGAAATCTGACCCAAGAGAAGTCAATTGGGAAAATAGCAAGCCACCACTGACAATGTGCAGGAAAGATAGAACAGCACAGAGGGAATATGGAGAATAATTGCCAGATGTAACACAAACCTGATTAAGTTCTCTACCTATTACAGAAACAGGAAGTCATGAGTGAATTAGTAAATCCCAAGACAAGATGAGCAAAAAGGAAGAAGAAGAAACAACGGAAATAAACTAAAAGAATTCTTTGAATAATCCCTTCCTGCCATTTCACAACAAAATTATACACTCACTAATCCAGGATCAGAAATTTCAAGTAGTGAAGATAGGCCACAAACAGAGACTCAAGATGAACAGAAGTATAAGAAGAAAAGCTAGAACAAACTGGTGAATAGAACAGCAACAACTCACTAGGACTGGCTGGTACCTATCCAAAAACTCTGCAGGTGCTGAAGATGGAAGGGATTTAACAGCTAACGAAATATGCATTCTCTGGTTAAAATGAGCAGCTATACTGGAGGCCTGCAGGGCAGCAAATGTTTTAGGTCTAAAAAAGGTGGTAGGAATCTGGGGAAATACAGATCACAGAGCTTTATCTCACTATCAGTTAATCTGTCAAACCAATAATTAAAAATAGTCTTTTAAAACAAACAGTCTTATAAAACACCTCAAGGAACATGACAGGACCAATGTATGGTAGAACCCATATTTTTAATATGCATAAATCACTGAAAGAAGATGAGAGTGGTGAGGCAGGCAAATTTGCAGATGGCAGAAAATTATTTAATTTGGCAAGACCAGAGAAGATTGTAACGTGTTCTGCAGGGACCTCGTAAAGATGTGCTAATGAGAATCATAATGTCTAAAAAACAGTACTGGTTGATATCCAGGAGCAACTACTGAAATGACCAGCTAAACTATTTGCATGTATGGTTTCCCTGAGCAATTTGCTCACCCAAATTGGTTTTGGAGCCAAGAAATCTACAGGATTTTTTTATTTAATGGAAGTCTGTACACACTATGAAAGAAAGGATTATAAGATCTTATGGTTTAAGGTATAGAGCAATTATTAACCACCAGGAGCTACAGAGCAGTAATCTTTGTAGCAAGTCTTTGTCCCTCTTCAAGAAGCACAAGCAGGAAGATCCAGATAGCTAACTAAAGGCTGGTCAGTGTCGCCTCAGTCCCTGGGAAGCTGATGGAGCAAACTGTTGTCATCAGAGGTGCAAAGTCCAGCTGGCCACAGTAAACAGCAGCATCCCGCAGGAGTGGACTCTGGAGCCCATGTTGTTTAATGTCTTCTCCACCAATCTCTATGGCAGGACAGAGTGCATTCTTAGCAAGTCTGCAGGCAACACTAAATCAGAAAGAACGGCCAATATGCTGGAAGGCAGAGTTGCTACTCAGAGAGACCAGGACAGGCTGGAGAAATGGGCAAACAGGAACCTCACAAAGTTTAACAAAAATGTATGCAAAATCTGGGATGGAATAACCCCATGCAACAATACAGACAGTGAGGAGATTGTCTGGAAGGCAGCTGTCTAGATAAGGACCTGCGGGTCTCAGTAGGCAACAAGCTGGACGTGGAACAGCAGTGTGCCCTAGCAGCAAAGAAGGCCAATTGCCTCCTTGAATGTATTAGCCAAGATTGTGGCCAGCAGGTCGAGGGAGATGATTATTCCCCTCTGTTGAGCACTGAGCACTGAGACATATCTGAGGTGCTAGGTCCAGTCCTGGACTCCCAGTGCAAGAAAGACATGGACATACTGGAGCAGGTCCAGCGAAGGGCCACCAAGCTGATCAGGGACTGGAGCACATGACATAGGAGGACAGACAGAGTTAGTTGACTTTATTCTTCCTGGAGATGACAACAATCGGGGGAGACCTGTATTGTTGCCTACATCTACCTGATCAGAAGATACAGAGAAGGTGGAGCCAGACTCTTCTCAGAGGTGCACAGCATTAGGAAAAAGGCAATGGGCACAACTTGAAGCATGGGAAATTCCAATTACATATAAGGAAAAATATTTTTACCGCAAGAGTGGTCAAATACTGCAACCAGTGTCCAGAGAGGTTGTGGGATCTCCATCCTTGGAGATGTTCAAGACTTGACTAGACACGTCTCTGAGCAACCAGATCTAATTAGACATCATTTGAGCAATGAATTGGATTAGATGACCTCCAGAGGTCTCTTCCAACCTAAATTATTCTACATTTCTGTGATTCTAATTGCTTTCAAAACCATTCATCATTAGTAGTCATGAACCTTCCTTTGAAGCATCTGATACTCAGCCGCGTAAGAGATGGTATACCAGCTACTTTACACCTCTTCAGATCCCACAGCCTGTTCTAATTGAGTGAGTAGTGCAGGGCACAGAGGCATGCTAGCAGTTTGCCTGTATGCAAAGATAGGCAAGGTACGCAAGGTGCCTGTGATTGAGCTTAAAAAATCTACATGGAGCAGCACACTGACAGTAAAATGGCTTTAGAGCTTTCCTCAAAAGATAGTAAAGACTTAGCCCTGAGGCATCTTCTGTCTAATCCCATATGGCTGTTCCTGTCTGTTTACCAGAAGAACTCTTCTAGTGGGCTTTTTAAACAAACAGTTTGAAATAAGGAAAAAGAAAGAACCAGGCACAAAGAAATTCAGACATTCACCATTTCGTCCAGGTATCATTTGATGGCCCGTCTTTGATGAAGCGATTTTTGTTACAGCAACTCAAGTTGAAACTGCATTCATCCTGTTATTGAAAAATCATATGTACATTCTCAAATGTATAGAGGGTGAAAGGGAGAAATGGTTGAATACATTAAGATAATTTAAAATGCATATATTAGCAATTTTTTTGAAGATGATGTCTCTAATTTTTGTACTGACATTTCAAGTATGATATAGTTACATCAATCTCAAGAGGCAATTTAGAGATTTAACATTAATTTCTAATTAACGGTTAATGTTTCCTTATACTTTTTTGAGATCATTTCCACTGATACGCAATTGTTTATCTGTACTTGGGTTCCTGTAGTGACACGATTCAAAGTGTTTCGCTAAGAATACAGGTTAATAATTGTTCTGGAGAGTGAAAATCATTATGGACTATGGAATGGCAGGTTAGGGGAAAAATAAACTATAAGCAAAGAGCAGCAATAATGACAAGGTGTTAGTATGGATCAGAACAAGACAGAGGCGAATTCCAGTTGGGTGCAGGAAACGCTGCTCAATTGTTTGAAATCTTCCATAACTATGTGAAAGAGTCAACAGCAGGTTATATTAGAGCAGAAAACATTGAAATCACTAATGAAATGGATGGAGGAGGAAACAAAAAGGATGAGAAACAGAAAAATGAGGTCAGGTTTTAAATATGTAGACTGATGCCTGTGAGGGTAATAATTCAAAACATAGATATTCACTTGTGTGGAATATTTTAAAATATGTAGAGTTAAAAATATTCTAACTTGTGCCTGAAGATCAAAATATATATATGCTTGCAATGCAATATTGCCATATAAAACACTGCGATTGTGAGGAGTGATAGTCTTGTAACATCTGTCAAGGGAATAAAATCTTCTGTTTATCACAGTGGCAAACATCAGCTACTACACTGCATACATATCCAAGCACTTCTGCAGAAGAAAGATGTCTGTGAAGGATTTTTGAGAAGATAAAAGAAGAGGCGGTGATTTGGATACTTTTATTAGGTGAAAAGCTACTGAAAGCAGACTACTACTAATGTGTTTTATAAACCCTTCCTTGTCTTTGCAACTGGAAGACATTAGGACACACTAGGAGACACAAAAACCTGTATTTCAGCTAGATGTGCTTAAAATAAGAACCCTTCTCTCTTTCTCAGACCTTCGACAAACAAAATTAAACCTGCAGTCCACATGTATTGACATTTTTAGTTCCTGAACAAGTATTTCTTAAGCATGTATCCCATCTAATATGAGACAACCTATCAATGACCTTTCTCCCTTCCACCATCTTTCCAAACCCCAAATTTGTTATGCTATTGTCTACAGAAACATGTAAGAGACTTTGAGAGAACTTTGTTAAGTCTTAAGATGAGCAGGCTAAAGGGGGGATCTTATTCCTGTCTTCAACCAGTTAATGGGAGGCTAGAGAAAAGACAGAGCCACACCCTTCTTGAAGGTGCATAGTGAAAATGATGACAGGCAAGAGACATCCCTTGCAACAAGGGGAATTCTGATTAGATGTTAGGAAAAAATCTGTGAGACCTCTTCCTTCAAGATATTCAGAACTTGACTGGTGAAGTCCTTGAGCAGTGTGATCTAACATGTACCTGACTTCAGCGTAGGCTTTGAGCAGGACCTCTATAGATGTCCCTTACATCCTAAGTTATTCTGTGGTTCTAACAAGCATCTGGTGGAGAAAACCACACACCTAATACCCTTCATAAGCCAACAGTGTTCACAGGGTGAAAGTGAGTGACATATCTGGAAGCAGGCATGGCTCCAGTTCAGCAGACAAGTATGTCAATCGCTGCACCTCATTGCCAGACTTTGCATTTGCCATAGCTTTTTCATTAATGCATCCAGAGTAGGATTCTGTCTTTTTGCCATGGTGATGACAACAGGATTTGAAAAGTGATAATAAAAAGCTAAACTATCTCCATAGGTAAAGAGAGTACCCCTCTTGCTGTCTGTCTTCAGGCTTATTTTGCTAATTTTTAATAAGAGCTTCTTAAGTCAGAAAAAAAAAAATAGTTTCTTTGAGTTTCTTTGACAAATGTGTGGTCCGTTTTCTCAGTGAGGGCTTCCTAAAACCACTTACAGCTTACTTATACTTTCTTTTTTCTCCTGTTGATAACCTTTTGATTTGCACAGGCTCAGCTGCAATAAGGTCTTATTAATAAGAAGATTTACAGTACAAATCTGAGATACTTTTGCTGATTTGAAGGAGCTTATGGCAGCAGCAATAACAAATTTTACTCACATGTCACAAGGCTAATATACAACCATAAAATTAGCCTCTCCTGCCAAATGGCAAGGGCTCTGCCTGGTATCAAGCTGAATTCAGCACAATACTAAAAAGGAATTTACAGGCAAACGCTCTAAAAACCAAATTGTTATAGATGTATTAAAACAGCATCAAGTGTTCCATACAAAAGTGGATTTAACAAAGAGCAAGAAAAAGCTCACAAATCCTTCAGCCACCACATTCAAGGACAATTTATAACACTCACATGTATAAATACAAAAGCCCATATTAAAATAAGGGCAAGGTTGATTCGCAAGCCCATGAGGATATTTGTGTTATACTAGAAGTGAACTACAGGGGTGGCATGGGCTTAAAGTGGTAAGTAAAGTCATTTCTTTGCCATGTCTCTGGCAGAGTAGAGGTTCTGGTTTTGTTCCTTTTTGTCTTGTGCAGCTATAGCAGCTAAATCCCTTGTTGTTCCCAGCACCACAGCAGGTACACAGACAGGAATTTTGCAGTGGTTTCCTGCCGAACAGAGCCTCCCACTCCCACATGTGCAGGCACGGGGCTTGGGATGACAAGAAAGAGAGAGGAAGCTCAGCTGTCACTCCCCTGTTGCTGGAAACTGGATACTAATGGTGGAAAATGGGAGCCAGGGGGTTATAATTTAAGAAACCCACAACAATTTATTGTCATTTAGGCAATTATTGTATCACCCAGTGACCCCTTCCCACCCGGGAGGGGGAATCGGGGAAAAACAAGGAAACACAAGGGTTGAAATATAAATAGATTTAACAGGATAAGACTCAATAATTAACGTTAATAATACTAAAGAACCAGTATTGATCCCAATACCAATATAAAATATACAAGGCTTATGCTCAGCCAATTCTATCAGTAGGAACCTGTGCACTGCCAGCAGTGGACAGCAAATGTCAGACACTGCCAGCGCTACAGCTTCGGGTGGAAGGGAAGAGCTCAGGGGTCTGGCATGGGGGCAAGAAGTTCTCTGGATTGCCACCATCAGGGGAGCAAGAGTACTTTGCAGCAAACTTTCTAACATATTGAATGTGATGTTCATGGTATGAAATAATCCTGTTGGCCAGCTTGGGTCAAGGGCCCGGGTCTTGCTCCTCCTTGTCCCTGCACCTGGCGAGCTTGGAAACATTGAGACCTTGAAAACCACATACCACAGCTGGCTATAAAGTAAATATTTTCACAAGTTCAGACACTGGAGACTTCTAAAAGTGCAGTTTTCCCAAGCATTAGAAAAGAAATTCATCCTGTGTCACTCAAACTGGGACACAGGGTCAGACATATCATACCACACCTCCTGACATGGCATCAGATACCCGCACATCCCTGGACAACAAACTTGGCGATCTCAGTTGCACCTTGTAACTGCACTGTGACAGCCAGGGACAAGGGGGACAGACAACCACGGGACATGTCTTTTTTTCTGCATGGCAGCACCTCAGCACAAGCTACAGAAGCAGCAGAGGCAATCAAAAGCTGAAGAGGAGGGAGGGTGCGAAGTGAATGGAATGAGGAGGGTAGCACGCTTAGGAAGCGGGACAGCAGTGTGAGGTGAAGGCTCTGCTTACTAGAAGAAGAATACTGCTGAGTAAGAGGGAGGCACTGGGTCAGAGAGCCTGTGGGATTGACAGAAAGACCAAGCTTGAGGTGCCCACCGTGAGGAAAAAGCAGGTTTTGATGGCAGCTGTTGATGATGGCCCAATGCATCAGACCTCAAGGGCTGCTACTTAAGCAATGATCTGCTGCCTGCCCTGAGAAGCTCAAAAAGGAGAAACTAAAGCAGCACCAAAGTAAGGCACAAGAATGAGGAAGAATAAGCCTGCCTTTTGTTAGAGTATTGTGAAGTATTCACCATCTGATATAACCGTACTTGGGATGAGTAGCTTGATATGTTTCTTCTTATCCAACCAAGACACAATCTGCCACTCTTAAAACTGCCCATGAAAACTAATTTTAAAAAAAAAAATATGAATCTATCAGTACTATAACAAACAAAAGACAAGATGAAACACTGAGAAAAGATTGTGGTAAAATCTTTTGCTGGCTGGATTCATAAATTTGCTGACATTTCTCTACCTCTTCTACATACAGTTGATACACTGTGGGCTCAGAGCACTCAGAGACCTGTGGTGCAGATCTCTGCACAGGAAAATATTACATTGGCAGGAGCCTGTAAGAAGGTATTTTATCTCCTTCCACATGCTTAAAATACCAGTGAAAAGCCCCAGGAATCCTGTATGCAGCACGTGGATGAAAGAAAGTGGAGCCGAGCTATGGTTCTGCTAGTCATGCTGTAAAATTTGTTAGATTATTTCTTCCTGTGGTATAAAATAGGGTTGTCCCTAGGCCACTCTGCCAGATTAATTGGCTTATTTGCTTTGAATCAAGGAGTCACAGCCAGTTTCTTGGCCTTATTTTTTCTCTTCAGTGCTCCTTACACACTGCTGCGTCTGCATTCAGCTGGGACAAGGTGGGAAAGGTAGCCTCCAGTTAACAGAGGAGAAAACAAGGGACCAGCTCCGTTCCTATAGAAATCAGCAAGAGTAATGACACTGACTCCAATGGGCCCTTAATTATCGGGAAGAGAAGGGTTTTGAAGAGATAATTACTGCTACAGGTCTCAGAGTGTTATTTAATTACCCATAATGGTAATCATAGCCACTATGCACCATTTCATTCTTCCATTCTTCAGTATATATAAAACACTTTGCAGAACTGTGAGCACAGGAACAAAACACAAACAAATGTAAGGAGGTCTAATTAGCGAGCTGATGTCTCAATCACTCACCAGGCTGATCATTATCAGACTCAGTAATTTCCCTGGTTATTCTATTGTGATTTCCAAAAGAAAAAAAAAAAAAAGAAAAAGGGCACAGTGTCCTCAAAACAAAGGACAGATTCTGCCACAATTATTCCTACTGAACAATACTATGTCCCACAAGCTTTTCATGCAAGTCAACTGAGAAAAGGGATTTGTCATTTCTTACATGTAACAGGGGCTTCAGTAAAACACACGCCTAGCAAAGTGTAACAACGTGAGCAGAGATGGAAGAATAAATCCTGCAGAAATCTAGATCACGCTTAATGATCTCTTTTTCATGTGACAGCAGTGATCTCACTGGTCACCTGGACACGTGGTATGCAAATTCAGAAGTACCAGTGTGAGAACATCAGGTCTTGAGCGCTACCTGTCCTAATACTTGACACGCACAAAAGTATTGTTGTATCTCTTTGACGTGGTGGTATGACATAGCACATATTATAAAATCATTTCAACTGTTGCATGCCCAGTTTGACTTTGGGAGTGAAACAATAACCTCTTTCACAACATTTTTACATCCTGCTTATGGAAAAATAAATGTTTTTCAAGCTCTGAATAGCTACAAGTCTGGAGAAAACTGGACCCTCAAGCTAAAGTGCTTATTCCTCCCAACCAATTCCCTAATTCAGTCTTATTCACCAGTTCAGAAGGATCCTGAATATCCTGCTTTCATACTGAAGATCATTTCCTTGGCATTGCAAACAGAGCGTTCAGAAGTCTCATTACAAAGAGTCTCTCTGAGCAGCGGAGCCCATAGCCTCACACAGAATCTCAATTCCTTTTTTAATCTGCACAAATAACTGAAAACCTTTCAGGCAACAACTTTCAGATTTTTTCTCCTTAGGTATTCGCTCAGCTGGAAATGTTAATCTCAAAACTCATGTTTCTATTTTCAACATCTTTCTGAGGGTTGTTTTTTTTGGTGGGAGCTTCTGAGATAACACCATCTTTTTACAAATTAATCTTTGAAATCGTTTTCCCAAAGAGTCTCTATTTAGATTTCTTGATGTCGTCAGTTTCATTGTAACAATATCCTGATTTTAATCTCCAACTATGCCTTCTTTCTAAGGTGATGCTTCAGGTTATATCACTAACCTTTTCAATAGATTAGGGAGTCAGAGGTAGGAAAATGTAAGCATTAAGTCTCTCCCTTATTTTCTGACATTCTGACAGCAGATAAATTCAAATTGCTTCTTTTCCTTTTGGGGATGTTTGGGATACTCAGAAATTCTTCCAGGTATCAAGGATTAGACTCGCTATAAAATGCAAAACCTTTCTGATTCCCCTTTGGAACCAAACTGAGTCTACTTAGGTGCGTGAAGAGCTCATCCCCTGAGAAAATACAAGAAGGACAGGAGGATGAGAGGTGTCACACTCTCTATGAGGAGAGACTCAAACTGTCCAGCTTGTCAAAGATACCTTTATCACTCCCACCATGTTTATACCCCTGTTGTTAAATAAGAATGCCACTCAAAGGATCTGGATAGGTCTATTTGGTGGTGAGGTGAGTTTAGACTGGAGGCACGTGAACAAATAATATTCCTAAAATCCTCAAGTGCCCACAACATTGGGTTGTAAGAAAGAGGGACACAATTACAGCAAGTAAAGCAGGGATCCAGTGCTCAATAAAGGCTCAGTAGTCAATACTTCTAAAAAGCACTAAATCAGCAAAGCCAGATTGTATTCTGCATGACAAGGAGCACAGCTCCTGCTATCACATACTAGGACTGACACCTTACCACAAGTCAAGACATTATAGGGCAGCCAGTTTTTCAGAGTACCAGCTCAAAATGTTACTGACATTTAAAAGTCTACACTAATTAAAAGACCTGTTTTTTCTAACTTTCTACAGTAGTAGTCTGGTTTTCCCACTGATATTTCATAGGAATGGATGGAGTCCTTCCTGACAGTCAGGGTCCTCACACCACTCTTTTCAGGGGCTCATGAGCATGTTTTTTTGCATCAGTTTCCTAGATAGGGTCAGTGGCTCCGTGGCTGTTTAACAGTAGAGCTGATAAAAGTTGCAAAAAGATCTTATGATAATGTCAGGGCTAATTTGCGTGTGTAAAGGTTTGAGAATGCACCTGGCATTCAGATGGATGGGAAGGCTTTTGCAACATCAGTCCAGCACAAAATCCACCTGGTTTTAACAAAGCTAAGGCTACTAGTGGAGTGGTATGGGGGCTTAAAAAAAAAAAGGAGAGTCAAAAGTTACTTATTCACAGAGCTGCTGAACGCTCACTGACTTCTACCAATGAGGCACCATTAGTTCCTCTCTTACGATGATAATTTCAAACAGAAACACACAAACCCAACTCCTTCCACGAACCTAAAAAATCTATATTAACATCTGGTTATGTAAGGCAATGGCCCACAGATCTAAAGAAAATGATTTTTCCTTATATCTGCATATGTTTCTTACTGGGCCACATGGATCAGAGGAATACCTGAACAGAGGAATATCTAATAGGAATAGTGATTGAAAGAAGGCTGGAGAGTTTCCCTTTGAAAGCAAAACATTATTCTACATTTTGAAAGTGATTAATTTCAGTATTAACACCATTATTTACACACACACACTGAAGAGATGAGTTTTTTGATATCTGACTTCTGTCAGAAAAGCTGATTTGCACAGTTTTACGTGTCCTGAGTTCCAAAATACACTGTGGAGGTATATGTTTATACATTCATAGAATCATAGAACGGTTTGGGTTGGAAGGAACCTTCCAGTTCCACCCCCCTGCATGGGCAGGGCCACCTCCCACTAGACGAGGTTGCTCAAAGCCCCATCGAAAATTCTTACTAAAACAAATAGCTAAAGATATCTCATTTTAAGGAGAAAACAAAAAAAGTAGACCTTTTATCTCATCAAGTAAAAATTCTCCTTCCAGTGGTCTCTGTTTAGCCAAGGTTTTCACAACTCTCTCTGAATCCTGGTTTAATTAAGGTTTTAAAGGGACAATGACAAAATAAATTTTTCTCTCTGAAGAATTCATTCCTGTTTTCTGACCTGGAAAATCCTGTTGTATTCTAGAATTCATGCCTGTTTAGCCTTACTATTTCTGTTTGTTTTCATCCTGGCACCCAATCTGACCCCTCATAAGTCTTGCATTGGAAAAGACAATAAATTACAAATCCATACAACAGGTAACACCAATGCTGTTTGAAATGTAGTTTCATTGCAATTGAAAGCTAAATATCCTGCAAAGTTTTCTTTCCTGTGATGGAGATGTAATGAATTATGCCCATTAATGAAAGAAATGGGCATAATTTTTTCCATCATGGAGGTCAAAATATTGCAAATCTGCCTCCTTAAACTCCTCACACCCCGCATAAGATAAACTCTGTCCGTGAAAGTCAGCACAGCTTTGGGTATAAATACGGTAAGTGCCATTCAGACATAGACAAAGGAACATAATGAATTTTACTTTATTGACTTCTTGGGGAACAGTAGCTTTTAGCCTTGCTAAATTCCAGATGGAAAGTTGTTCTGAGTTCTCCAGTGCAGTCCTCCACTCTGCAGCACAGGTAAAGTTTCATGCTGAGGACAGAACATACCAAGGTCATGGGTTCTGCTGAATGCCTGAACAGCTCTATGCCACCAGCTGCTTAAAAGCATTTGAAGATTGCTGGCCTTTTTATAGAGATGGCTCTCCCTTCATATAGGAGGAGATCTAGTAACCATGTTACTGGTTATTACACTTTGAAAGAAATATTCTATTTTCTTTTATTTTGACTGAGGTTCTCTGCTAAATTAAATACAGTTTATGTCTTGCCGATACCATTATATTATTAAATTTTCCTAGTCAAACTTGCTGCTGGTGTGGATGCACTAACCCAGTTTTGTTGTTATTTGAGAAAATGATACACATTTTTCTATACATTATGAAGAAGAAAAGTATATGATTTTTTTCTATTAATTTTCCATGAAAATCAAGTCTACGCTTTCCAGTATGTTTCTCTCATCTGCAAAGCAGAAGCATTTTCAGGACATCAGTGATGTCAAAGGTTTTGCAAGAGTGAGGTGTTGGCAGCTGGCCTCTTAGTCCCTGTCTCTCCAGACAGACACTTTCCTGCTTAAAGGTGCTAAGATTTATGCTTAATAAAGTAGCATGTAAACTGACCCAGGGGGGCTGACTGATACTCCAACCTGCAGGTATTACATTTCAGACCTGGTGAGTTTTGGGAAAGGCAAGAAAATTCTTCCTGTCTGGCTACAAAGACAGAAAATTCACATGCAAGGGCTTGCAAACTGATGCTTTCAAGAAAAAAACAGTAAAGTCCAATGCAGATAACTATTAAATGCAGGACCCCTCCATCTCCTTTGGGAACAGATCTCCCCAGAGAATCATCATCATAGAAGCACTTTAATGGTATTTTTTACTGCATGAATATATTTTTGCATTAATACATTCCCAAAGTATTTTGAATTACTATTCCAGTTCCTTGTGCCCTTGGTGGATCCATTTGACATTTAAAATTCAATCTCTATTAAGGATGCACATGGATGAAATTTATTACATAATGAATATGAAAGGCAATAACGCACAAACTTATCCCTACTGTGTCTTTATCCTCAAAAGGAGATTCAGATCCATGTAAGGCAAGGTGTAAAATATTTGCGAAATACTAAGTGACAAAAAAAATTCCTCTTTAAAGAATTTGCCAATAGATGAAACTAATTCTTGTGAGAGGTTATCTGTTATTTACTATAATCATTTGGGACTTTTTTAGATCAAAACAAATTGATTCAGATTCTAATTTTTGATGCTGGAAAGCATGAAAATATCCTTTTCTTGATTGATTTCCACACTGCTCCACTGAGTGAAAGTGTTAACGCAACACAGGCAGGGAACACAGAAAAGATTAGTAATGTTCTGCCAAAGTTTTCATCCACAAAGAGCCCCATATGTCTTCAGTCTGATTCATCCTTCATTTTAGTTCAAGATAATTCAGCTAGGTGAAAAAGTAACAAGAGGAAACCACTAATAGGACTAACTTCTATTCTCATCAGGCTCTTTGCACAGTCCTATCATCTGCCATTGTATCTTTGCAAATCTCAGTATTGCAATCTCCTTCAGCAGGTCTTCATAGGCAGCAATAATTTTCATTATGTTGAATGATTTTGTACTGTCATCAGATTCTGCTACCTCTTCATTCATGCTGTTTTCCTGATCATTTATAAACATGTTGAGTGGCACAGATGAGAGTGGGACCTCATGCTCAACCTTTCTTTCTGCTCTGAAAACTATCCATTTATTTATTTTTGTTGCTTTCTGGCTTTTAAGTAGTTATTAATTCGTGAGAGCACCTTCCTTTTTCATTCTCTGACTGTTTCATTTCTTTAAGAACATCTGCTGATGGACCTTGCCAAAGCTTTTTCAAAATTCATGTACACTAGGTAAAACAGACCCTCTTTTTGTTGCGCCTCTTGAGCCTTTCAAAACTAAAGATTTTGTAAAGTATTACCTTCTACAAAATTCTAATATACTCCTTATCATTAGATTAATATTTATTTGTGTGTCCATTCATTTTATTCTTTGATATTATTTTTTACCAAGCTGACAGATATCTTCTTTTCTAATATGTAGTTCTCTAGAACATCCTCAGACTCATTTTAAATGAATTAGTATTGTCCCTTCATATTTGTCTGGTACTGTTGTTCAGTAATCCTTCTATGCTTATGCCAGCTATCAGCCCCATGGACTCTCTGGCAGGCTTCCTACTTCCGATGTTTTTTAAAGTCTTCTTTTTATGGCAGTTTAAATGCTTTTAGCAATTTTCTCATCAAAATCTCTTCTGGCTTGCCTTGCTATGAATTAACTTTTGACTTCCCCAAGTTCATGTCTATTTCTACTTTCCTCATCTGAGCAGACTTTTAAAGATGTCTTCTTACTTTCAAGATCTTCCTTCTTTTGCTTCTCTTAGTATGGCCTTTTTTCTTTTTGAAGATCCTCTTCAAGTCCTTTCTGATTTATGATACACTTAGTCTGAATCTAAATCATTGATTTGCCATGCACATTAACTCTGACACAAAAAATTAGTCTGAGCCTTCAGTCTTCATGCTTTCTGCAATATTTTTAGCCGCTTTTTAGTTAATCATCTTCTCACTTTTGGGTAGCTTTACTGTTATGCCAATTTTGGGTTTTTTTCACTTACCAGGATATTGAATCTGACTACGTTGTTATAGGTGCTTGGTAATTATGTCCTAAACCAGTCCCTGTACATTGTCCAAGATTAAATCAGGAGCTGCTTTTCTACAGGCAGGACAATGTGCTCTAAGGATTATATGTAATGGTGTTTGCATACTTAACCAGTGCGTCATGGTGATATAACCTTTCTGAATGTAAAACGGACCAGAGAAGTTACAAAAATTTTATATTATTCATATGTTTTCTTCTTTGCCTCAGTCTACTGACAAGGTCTCCCAACCATATGGAGAAAGTTCTCATACCGTTTCTGGGAAATCAGCATATCTGACTGCCTATCTGCAGTGCTGTACACTGCTGCCAGCAGCATGGGGAATAGAAGGAGGAAATGGAGGTCTGTGTGCAGTTGCAGAGCTACTCTTTTATTGGCATGTGTTGGGATAGATTACGCAACTGGAGTCCTTCAGCTAACTGGAAGAAACCTCATGTTTGCAGATCCTGGTATCTGCTGAAGGGCTGATACAGTGTGGCACAAACAATCCAGGAAATTTCTGGAGTGCATTGATGACAGCATCCCAACACAGGTGATCAGGAAGCCAACAAACGAAGATACCCTGCGGGACCTCATACTTATAAACAAGAGAGAGCCAGTCAGGGATGTGAAGCTCAGGAGTAGCCTTGGCTGCAGTGGCCATGAGTTGGCAGATCCTGAGAGGAGGAAACAAGGCAAAAAGCCAGATCACAGCCCTGTTCACAGCCTCTGTTTCAGAGATGTGCTTGGAAGAATCCCTTGCAATACAGAACTGGAGACAAGAGGGGTCCTGGAGAGTTGGTTGATTCTCAAGGATCATCTCCAAACTAAAGAATGATCCATCCCAACAAGCAGAGTATCAAGCAAAGGTAGCAGGAGGCCTGCATGGATGAAGAAGGAGCTCCTGAGTAAACTCAAACATAAACAGGATATGCACAGGAAGTGGAAAGAGGGACAGGTGACTCAGGAGAAGTATAGAGACACTGTCCAAGTGTCTAAGGGATGGGATTAGGAAAGCCAAAGCCCATCTGGAGGTGAATCTGGTGAGGGATGTGAAAGGCAACAAGAAGGGCTTTTAGAGGTACATAAGCAGATAAAGTAAAATGAGGGAAAATGTGGGCCTGCTGCTGAATGAGGCTGCAGCCCTGCTGACAAAGGACACAGAAAGACCGAGATTCCCAATGTTTTATTTGCCTCAGTCTTTCCTGGTAACACCGGCCTTTAGGAATGAATTCCAAGCTCCTGACACTAGTGGGAAAGTCTGGTGCAAGGAAGGCTTACCTTTGTTAGAGGATGATTAGGTTAAGGAACGTTGGACATACGTAAGCCAATGGGACCTGATGGGATACACCATGAGTGGTAAGGGAGCTGCTCAGCGTCATTGCAAGGCCATGCTCAATTATCTTTGAAAGGTGCCCTGACAGGTTGTGCCATCTGTGTCCTTGGCAGTATTAAAGACTCAACTGGACAAAGCCCTGAGCAATTTGGTCTGACCTTACAGGTGGCCCAACTTTGGGTTAGAGACCTACCAAAGATCCTTCCCATCCAGATGACTCTGTGGTAGGTAGCATCCCATGGTCTCTGGTTCTCCACACTCACTGCCACCACTGGTTACATGGGCTGTAATTCGCACAGCTGTCATGTTTTGCTCTGTCCATTTAGATGTGGAATTTCCACACAGAGGAATCCCATGGTACAACTTGTTACATCATCTTATTTAATTTATATTGTCTGGTACTTTCTGTAATTTATTCAGCCTCTTTCCCAGTGGAAAGATCTATTCTGTCATTCCTATATAATTTGTGCACTGTTAGTAGTGTCCTTCTGAAATTATGCCTTCCACCTAGTTTGTAAGATACCTACAAAGTAATTTTTAATCCAGGCATTCTATGCAAGTCTGATGTCTTAAAAAAAAAAAAAAAAAGCCACGTTTAGGTTCTAAAAATTGGTCTCTGTATTTCAAAAGTGTCAAAATACCTCACAGATGTGCATGGGAGCTGCTGACAGTGCTAATGAAAACAAATTCTTCAGGCACTTAACTATGGACTTCAAGCATCCTTGTTTGGCAGAACAGAGAAAATCAAACAAAAAATGAACAGAGATTTGTGCACATTGTTTTGCCGAGAATACCACTCTTTAAGCTGTAAACTTGGCACACCATGGGCAATAAGGAGATGAGCTTTATGAAACATATGAGTCAAAACTAGCTCCCACAAGTATGTGTTATAAGACTTTATAAAGCCTTGCTGAGTTTCTAGTTTTAGAAATGGATGTGCAGCATCACCTTCCCAAAACAGGTTTGCTCGTCTAGAAGTGACAAGATTAGCAGGTTGTCAATAAATATGTAGCATTTAAATATTTCTATAAAGGAAAAAGTTCATTTTTTCTCACCTTGAAAACACATGCAGAGTTGTAGCTATTGTTTACATTTTAATATACATTTCTATAATATGTAGTCTACAACAGCACTTGTTCATATAAAACTGGACTTTGATAGCACAACCATAGTACTATAAGACAATTATCAAAAAGAAGAAAAAATTTTAATGGCAACTCAGCAGTAGCACAACACGCATAGAGTGCTTGGAGGTAAAGACTGAGTCTATGGGCTCCAGGAAAGTGTGATTATAAGACTGATCAATATATTGTTCTAATAACTAATCAAACCTGATATTCCTTTCTGTGGCTGCCATAAATCAAACGTAATTATTTTGACCGAGGCTTTTGAACAAGACTTTTGTTGTTGTTCCATGAGTTCCCTATACCATACCATTGTGTTGCTTGACAAATACTTAGTGTGGGAATTCCATCCTGCCGTGATTTTTGTCTTTGCTTTTGTCTTTGCTTATTTATTCTCACACACTGAGTGGAAGAATGCAGACTCACAGGAACTAATGAGGTAATTTGTAAACCTGTCAGCAAAAGACATCAGAATTAATCTAGTGGTGGTCTGGTGAAAGGGGAGATGAGGATTACAGGGGCATCATTCCACCACTGCAGCAAAATCCTTATTTCTGCATAACGCCAGGCTTTTACTTGCACAGGCAAATCTCAGAGCTTGATGTCCCTGCTCTGCAGGCATACCTGACTGCCAGCCAATATGCACCCACAGGAGGCCTAAAGTAACACCTGAATTCCCTCTTCCCCTAAATCCCACATGAAACTTCCACATTTACGCTGCATATTTCCCTCTTTGTGCTTCCCTGCCAGTAGTGCTATACAGGGTATAAGCTCTGCAACAGATGTGATATTCCATCTCCAGCACTGCTTTTCATGAATGTCTGCTTGGGGCCTCCCTGAAGGAGACTTCTCAAGGATGAAATTGTGCCAAAACCCATAAGGGCTGTTTATTGCCATATTACTTTTACTCTATATGATTCTTAGCAACAATAGCGTGTTTTTGAGAATGTATTAAGCGACAAAGCAGGACTTTATTACTAACTCTTTGTGTATTTTATTTTCCTAAGAGGAACAGAGGAGAACAGTCCATCATGCACCTTCGTGTTTGTTAGTTTTATTCTGCAGGGAAGTGAGAGGGATCTTCTACATCTGTTGTTATTCTTTGTTTTTCATGTGGGAGCAAGAAGTCTTGCTGGCTTTATTGTTGCTCTATCTTTCCTGCTCACATAGTCAGTAGACACACCTGGGGAGAAGGCTATGAAAATGTATGGAAGCAAAAAGTCTATGAAAGGCAAGGGAGGTGGTTTTATAATAACCCATGAGGACAGCTTCCCAAGGGGAACACAATCTTTGGAAGAGAAACTCCTGTATAAAACTTAAATGATCATGATGCTTGGATAATTCTTGTCTTACTGGTATTATGAGTTTCCGGGTAATTCATGAGCTGTTATGAATAAGACCAATCTGTTTCTTTGTCCTGTTACTTGGCTTGCTTTATCAATATCTGGTTACATTGTTCTAAGCTGTTGCTGATCCCCACTGGCCATCTGACAATTCATCAATGCCATGCCAAGCAAAGGGCCACTGGGATACCCATAACTTTTTGCCTTACAGTGCCCAGCCAGAAATGAGTTCTGTTTGACCTTTGCTTGACACAGGTGCTCAGATACTTCGTGTCTCATGGTACAACCACTATCTCTTCTAAAACAAGCTCACCAGAGACAGATGAGACTTCAGGAATTCCTACAGGTTTGAATGACACACCTGCTGTATACTTCAGTGGACTGGTTTATTGACAGCTCTCACAATAATGTTTAAACCCATCATCCCATGCCATATTCTCATTTTTTCTGTTGTTTGAAGACTGTCATAATAATAAGGATTAAAAAAATATTAATCATCATGATTTAATTAGAAACTTCACATTTGGTCTATACTTTAGAGAGGAGAAAGCTGAAGAGTTGATCTCTTGCCCTGTAAAGAATAAGTACCTGGGTTATGACTGAGGCAATGAGTTTGTCAAGGATAAATCTTGTCAAGCAAATCAAACATGTTATCACAGGAAAAGGTTTTGCGGGGTTAAAAAAGAAACAGTGGTTATCATATAAATTAACTTTAGTAAGGTTTCATGGACACAATTCAGAGGAAAACCACAAAAGCTTTCAGAATTCTAGAAAACATGCCCTTCAAGGAAGAACTGAACAAACTCAGGTTTCTTGGCACTAGGAAGAGAATGTTGAACAAGGTATATGAGAAAAATATAAAAGTATTGGAAAAGCTGGTGCAAAAAAGAAGGAAATAAACTGCTTCCCAAATACAGTCAGTAAGACAAGACACAGCGTAAACTGAGGCATAGAAGAGTCCAGGCAGACATGAGGAAAAATGAGAAAAGCAAGGTTAATTGAACACTGTTTTGTACAATTGGATGCATAAATGGTATCTCCATCATCAGAGCGTTTCAAGAACAGGCTAGACAACAGGTGAACAAGAATGATACAACTCAATCCTGCCTTCCAAGAGGCTGATAGAGTCGATGATACCTTAAGGCATCTCCTGACCTTTCAGTTGTATAATATATATCCGTGGCTTTAGGTACTGAAAATAGCTGAACTCTTGTTAGTAGAATACACTTTTCTTAAACAGTTCTGGGCTGATTAAAAATATCTTAAGATGTCTTTCCTCCCAGATACGTTATTTAATTAATGCTGCATTCTTGCATGTTGTTATTTTTCTTTTGTTTAACAATTTCATTGTTTTTCAAGGGTCAGGTTGCTTTTAAGTAAGGACTCTTTTTCCAGTCATTAGTAAAGGTTTTAGAAAATATTTTGTACAAAATTTTGACAGTAAAACCAGCAGTTTCATGTAGGAATTACAGGAACCTCCCTGCTTTTGCATCTGTAATTTCCCTTATAAGAAAGTTTCGGAGACCTTAGGAGTTCTATTTTTCACACTGAAGAAGTCATGCAAGGGCAGTGGGAATAAAAGTTGCCACCACAGCATCCTGTTAATTAGCTGCCACCTTGTTTTAAAGACAAGGTGTAGTTCAGCTGCTTTACCTATCCTATTCATTATCTCTCTCCTGAGCTTGTAAAGCAACATGATAATGATTTCATTTGTGTGATGGTGATAACTGTCCAGCAGGAGCAAGTCTGAGACCATCAATTAATTTCCCGAAAGCCATCAATTACTTAATCACAATGACTTAAACACTTGGATTCTGCTGAGTCAGATACAATATTCATATTGTGCTGTACTGCCTGGAGTCTTTATTAGGCAATGTTTGCATTATTTGTACATAAAATTCTGTGTATCATGTATCATACTCCTATAAACACTTTAAACATGGGCAAATATTGCAGAACGATGTCTGTAAATATTCAATCAATAAATTGTTCACTTCCTTTTTTATATGCTTTTGAATGTGTGTCGCACAGCAGATTGTGAGTAAAAATTTTTGACAGCAGAGTTACTTAAATTCTCTGGACCTGAATTTGCAAACAGAGGCTTACACAAATACGTAGGCACACTGGAAACATACACTCCCATCTTAAAAGCCCTTTGTGGTTTTAATGAGCCTTTGAACCAAGAAGCAGATATAACACACGTGATTTCGATTATCAGTGACACAGTACACGTTAATAATAAGGCTGAGAGTCATTGAAATTAATTCAAAGGCAGCTTAGAGCTTGAGCAAACACTGTGGCAAAGTCCACTTCCAGATGATTCTTAAATAGAAGAGAACAAACAGATCACAATCATTGTCTTGTGAAAAAAAGTTTGCCAAACTCTCTTACTGCAGTTCTTTTCAGGTCCCCTCATCCCCATGTATCTCGGTTTCCTTAGCCACAGCAAGACTCCCCATTATCTCCAGTGCATGGACCTGAACAGAGATACTGGTGGCTATAGCTTAAATGGAGCTCTTCCATCATATGTGAGAAAAAATAAAGCTGGTAACTTGTTGTTATATTACCTGATTATGGGGACAGAATTTGGATGAAGGTCAGCAACATCTACAAAAGAAAAATATAAAAACAAGAAAAAAAATACACCGAATTTAAGAAAACAAGCAGTCATACGAAGTGATCAGAAGGAATGAGAATTTACTGACATAAGAAGAAATTGTGCATGAGAGATATTTGCGACTCATTCCAATAACATAAATTGCAATAAAAACACTTTGATAAGTTTGAATCAAAAACACAAATTAACAATGATACAGTAAGAGAGGTAAAAAAATGATCACAAACTTTTTCTACGTAAAGCAGTATTCATAAAACCTAACTAGAAAGAGGTAACAATATGGAAAACCACAGTAAAAATCTGTTGATCTTTGTAAGAAAAGACAATTATAGTCTCATTAAAACCTTATAAAAGGAAAAAAAAACCCAAAACCTTGCATAAGACCTTATGTATTCACATGAGCAATCCCATTTTAATACATGAGAATACTTATATCAGTAAAACCTCTTATATCATCCTTAAAATAGGAGTATTTTGGGGAGTATTTACTCTGTGCTCTCTAACCTGTCATATTTTAAGTCGTTTCATCTGCTCATTCAGCTCCATCACTATTAGCAGCAGTAGGAACATTAGTTGATGTGCTGTAATATCACTTGTCCACACTTTTTGTGTTCTTCTATGGCAAGCAGAGGAGCTGTTGAGCTGAGGTGGTCCTGTGGTGGATGCCCATATTCACCAGGAAGGGTCCCCTGGGGTGCGGTCTACCTGCCTGCGAGCATCTTGGGGATTGCCTCTGATATCTTCATGTATATCAGGATGTTCTCAAGCTTGGGTTTGGGAGACAGCTACCCCAGCATCTACACATAGAGGTTGCTCAAAACACTTGCCTCTAATTTGGGTGGGAAAGATGCCCAAGGAACTTGTGTCTCTGCTCTTAAGAGCTTCTGCCGGTACTTGGGAACAGTCATTCTGTCTGCACCACACTCATCTAACCTCTGACAGGGTGTGCAGGCTTGGGCTTTCTTTAGCACAAGTATAGAGATGTCCTCATGTTGCCAGTGTGGATTTTTTGCTATTGCATACCCTGCTTGGCACTATTTTCCCACCTGTTCAAGAAAAGGTGTGAAAATGGGACAGGGTGACCCTCCTTCTCACAGGAGCTTCAATGTTTACATGCCTTGGGCTTTTGCTGCCTGATTGTCTGAGATTGACATTAAGGGATGTAAGTGACCACTGAAGTAATGCAGCCTGACAGCACCATATTTACAGAAAGAATGATTAACCTATAGGGTGGAATTTCGGGGATGGGTAAATGTATCTCCTTTCTTATAGTTCTGTATGCTTTATTTTCTCAGCACTCTATGTTTTCAACTGTCCTTTGTCTCCTGGTTGCTATTACAAGTACTACTGTGCCCATTCTTTGTACTTGTCAGTATCCTCTCCCTCTGCCCATTCTGTTCCAACCTTCATAAAAACACCTGCTCCATTGTAAAGATGTCCAACCCTAAGGTTCCTGTCCAAAGCAGTGAAATTATTTCTGTCCCTTCTCATCCTCCCTCCCCTGCATGATGTTGCTACCTTGTCATCCATGACCATTTGACGGCATGACAGGATTGTCTTTGATCTTTAACTGTGGAATAGATATGTGTAATATAAATTGCAGTGACATTTAGTGCACAAATACATTTATGAGGAACCAAAACAGGAAGCAGAATCTTCACTTTCTTATATGAGAAGATCACATCAGATTATTTGAAGCTAAAAATAGCTGAAGAAATGTTCCCCAGAGCTTTCACCATCATAAGGTCAGTGAAAGTCAGCAAACATCAGCAATCCAGAGGAGAAATCTCTCGGTAAGAGTGAGTAAATCCACTTGTGGTGAGAAAAGTCACTCTCACTGAGGAAGGAGACCCAAGAAGTATTCTGCATCCGAGAACAGATGTGGGGGTGAGACCATACCAACACTGGGGGATCCACACGGAAACCACCTCCTTACAACATGCAGTCTGTCATGTCCCAGTTCCAGTTCCACACAGTAGAGAAGCCATGAGGGAGAAAAGCATTATAAAGACAGAGAACATGCTGATGGAGGCAAAAATGTTCAAAGGAGACACAGCACAGGAGAAATAGTACACTGAAATCTTCTCTGCTCTTAACCTGTAAATGATCCTTTCAGGGCCAGTCTACATATCCTAGGTTAGACTGGGGTACTTCTCTCTCACTTTTCTTTTCAACCCTCTTATCAGTCATCTAGGCAAATGTACAAGCTTCTCCTCCCTTTGCAGTATGTTTTATCCCACACATTTGAGTCACAGAGTGGCTGCAGAGCAATCAGTACCATAGAAGGCGCAGTTCCTTTCAGAAACGTCTAGAAGGCCAGATGCTCCAAAAGCCAGCTGTCATCTCAGCCCCATCACTCTTTGCCCACAGCATTGCATACCCAGCCTGGCTATCAGCAGGCAGCAAGTATTCAGCAGTTTTTGCTCCCTTGAGATTGAGGGCCAATATGATCCCCACTGAGCAGGCAGGTGGCATTTCTGACTCCCTCTCACTCAAACAGAGCCACCATGGAGCAGAGAGAGTGGCACAAAGAAAAAATTGCTGCCAGCATCCACCACAAAGTCCACCATTCAGTTGTTTAGCACTTGGAAATTGTTTGCAGTTATGTAGGGCATCACATCCACTCTTGTAGGCAAACTACCAAACCCCCTTTCACCTTTTCCTAGTGCTGTCTCTTTTAGTACTTTTGTCCCTCTTTTTTTCTCTTTTGAGGACTCTTGCCCCACCTGCCTTGATGGAGAGTTGAGAAAAAGGTGATGAACAGAGCTCGCTTACAGCATTTGGTAGAGATTTATGATGCTTCCTCTCATTTCTGCCATTACTCTGTGTGGGTAAAATCAATGATAGTTTCTCACTTGGCAGAAGCATCTCACACGTGATATACGGAAATTATTGGCTCAGTGTATGTGATCTGAACTTTAACAACTTCATTTCTTACCCCTTGCTCCTCTGCATCACAACTAACTTTTCCTTAACTGGTTGACATTGTGCAGTTACAGTCAGAGCAATTGTTCTCAGTCTGCATTTACCTCTGAAGGTCCATACTATCTAGTCCACCACCCATCTTCCATTTCAGATCAGCAAGATCTGTATGCCTTCTCTAGATTTTTTCCAGTCAGTCCAGAAAAAGGTATCACTTCACCTTACAAACCTTGCAAGCGGGGCATTCTGTCATTCATACAAAGAAAACAGTCTTTCCAATCTACTGGGTAAAATTTATTTTCCATCTTCACACCGGACAATTATACCTGTGTTAAAAAAAAAAAAAAAAGAAAATATAAAATTAGCTAGGATTCAATAACATTAGGTCAGCTATGAATATATGGGAAACATACAGTTAACATCCTTGGCACCATAACGTAACAGCATTGTAGTGACGGAGATTTCTGATTTTAGGAAAATTGTGTTTAAGCTTTATTTCAATACAAACAAAACTGTATTACAGACTTGAGGAAAATGTATGGTGGAACAGAGTTCCTCCTCAGTCCACTTAGTGCCTTGTACACACTTTTTTAGGTGGAGTATCCCAGGGGATGATACTAGAGCCAATATCGTCTAATATCTTTGTTAATGACCTGGATATTTGGACAGAGTGCACCCTCAGCAAGTTTGCAGATGATACAAAACTGAGACGACATACCATGGGTGTGCTGCCATTCAGACGGACCTGGGCAGGCTGGAGAATTGGACTGAGAGGAATGTCATGAAACTCAACAAGAGGAAATGCGAAGTCCTGCATCTGCTGAGGAATAATCCCAGGCATCAGTACAGGTTGCGGATAACAGGCTAGGAAGCAGCACCTCAGACAAGGACCTGGGGGTCCTGGAGGCAACAGGCTGACCTTGATCCAGAAATGTGCCTTCACAGCAATGAAGGTCAACAGCCTCTTGGGCTGCGTTAGGCAGAGCATAGTTATCAGGTCGAGGGAGGGAATCCTTCCTCTCTACTCAGCACTTGTGAGACACATCTGGGTCAAGCTCTGGGCTCCCCAATACGAGACAGGGAGCTGCTGGAGTGAGTCCAGCAAAGGGCCATGAAAATGATGAAGGGACTGGAGTATCTGACATGTAAGAAGAGGCTTAGAGAGCTGGGACTGCTTAGCCTGGAGAAGAAAAGTTTTAGATGGATCTTATCAGTGTATATAAATACCTGGTAGTCCCCTCTACACTGCCCTGGTGAGGCCGCATCTGGAGTATTGTGTCCAGTTCTGGGCTCCCCAGTTCAAGAAGGACAGGGAACTGCTGGAGAGGGTCCAGCAAAGGGTTACTAAAATGATTAGGGGATTGCAACATCTTTCTTATGAGGAAAGGCTGAGGCACTTGGGTCTTTTTAGTCTAGAGAAAAGAAGACTGAGGGGGGATCTTATCAATACTTATAAATACTTAAAGGAAGAGTACCAGGGGGATGGGAACAGTCTCTTTTCAGTGGTGCCCAGTGATAGAACAAGAGGTAACAGGCACAAGCTTGAACACAGGAAGTTCCATCTTAACATGAGGAGGAACTTCTTTCCTTTGAGGGTGGCAGAGCACTGGCACAGGCTGCCCAGAGAGGTTGTGGAGTCTCCCACACTGGAGACATTCAAAACCCACCTTGACGCTGTCCTGTGCAACCCGCTGTAGGTCACCCTGCTCTGGCAGGGGGGTTGGACTAGATGATCTCCAGAGGTTCTTTCCAACCATGACCATTCTGTGATTCTGCGAAAGAAGCGGGAGCCAGATTCTGTTCAGTGGTGCCCAGTGACAGGACAAGAGGTGATGGGAACAAACTGAACACACATGAAACTGCATCTGAACACAAGAAAATACTTTTTTACTGTGAAGGTGATCAAACACCGGAATAGGTTCCCTAGAGAGGTGATGAAGTCTCCATCTTTGGAGATATTCAAAAGCTGGATGGGAACTGGATTCCAGATCTGCATTCAGGATCGGGACCAAAGGCAGACGAATGGACAGAGTCCTCCTCAGACGTCGGCCATTGAAGAAAGAGAGAGTTGATCCTTTGATCCCTCAGCTTTTATACTGAGTATGAGGCAGATGGGATGGAATACCCTGTTGGTCAGTTTGGGGTCACCTGTCCTGTCCGCTCCTCCCCACAGGTGAGACCCCTCTACGCTTTTCCGCTTCCGACCCTCCAATGGGGTAAGTAACAAAATTAGCTGCCCTTGGGTGTTATAGCAATAAGTATAAGCAAGAGCCTCTCTGCATACCATGCCTTGGCATCAGCTATAAATGTTGGTCTTACCACTCTGAGAGAGTGAACAGTGTCTGCACAATACACTGTTAATGTCAGTAGTTAGAAGAGGCCCAGCTAAGAAGCAAAGTTACTGAACAAAATTGGTCCTGTTTCACCTCAAACCAGGACACTCCTTCATGCAGTTATGCAGTTTTCCTAAATATACCCACTGTCACAACTCATCTTTTATTGCTGTCCTTTTTTTTGAAAACCAGGTTTGAATTAAATGGTTGCAAATTCATGTATTTAAAGCTGAAGAAAATGAACAGAGAGAACTTCTGAATTTGCTGTTGACTCATATGAAACAAAGCCTGCTGCCAGGGCAGTGGAAATGCACGGCACCCAGGCTTATGAGCAAACTTCTCTGTGAGGTGAATATTGACAGAAGGACTATACCTCTCAGACAAAGCTATTACATCAAATCCCAATATCTTCATTTTTCATGGTAAGGAAGATTAAGAGCTGACATTTCAAGACCAAGTCAGAGAACCTACTGATTAAACACTAATCCAAACTGCCCCTTCTCTGCTATTTCAAGGAGGAGAGAGAGCTATATTAAAAGAAGAGTATAATTCTGTTGATTGATTTGCTGAGTCCTTGCATATTCCTCAAGGTTATGACATTACAGTTTGCAGTGAAACATGGAAGTCTAGTTTTGGTTTGTTCCAACATGAGAACAACAGAAAATACTAGATAGTCTATTGTAGTGATAGCTCATTAGCTTTGTACATGTAGATGAATTATGTTCTCACAAATTTTAGTCTTCAAATATATCACCCATTCACAGATCTGTTCAAAGGAACCTTGAAAAGAGATTTTTAACCACTGTTAGGCTGATTAAACTAGTAGTATTAATATATCTTCTTTTCTTAAAGGTAGGATGTAGCCCTCCTCTGATGTAAGAATACCTTCTGGCAGATGCATTGGTACACCTAGTTGATTGCCCTGTAGTACAGCTCTGTAATTATTACAGTCATCATTCTAGTAACACGAGCCTAGGGATTAATGACTCTTTGGCTTCACATTGATGGTACATAAAGTTTAGAAGTTTCTCAGCTGTTTTCCATTATATGTATTTGTTTGTTCTACTGTTTCAAGAGAGAAATCCAGATTTGTCGCATCATAGCTGCTACTTCAGTGTAAGCTGTCCCCTGCGCTGCATTTTAGTAAAATCCTTGGCCCCTCTTTTGGGACTTAGAATAGATTAATTACTATAAAACTAAGCAGACATGAGAAAAAAGCCAGCTCAAGATATTTGAAACAGTCTTTTTCAGAAAATCTTGCAGAGTATAATCCGCTCACAGAAAACTTTTTAGTGTGATTTCATTCAACTCACTGTACTTACGTTCTACCAAGAAAAGGTGTTCTTTTCTGATCTCAGCTAAAACCAGAAACCATGGCAATATTGAGATGTTTGAAATATGACCCCTGAAGAGAACGTTCATGATTTCTTATTCTTATTGCAGCTCTACTGATTGAGCAATTGCCCAGAGAGTAGGGACTTGGTTGAGCTTCCTCCTTAGCCTTAGAGTGTTTACATTCAAATCATCTATCTGTCTGTTGAGTATGCTGAGCCACGGAGCTTTAAGAATGGCAGGAAAGGGATGTAAAAGTACATACACACACCCCACTCACCCTGTCTTGCTCCTGTTTGCTTTTTTTTTTTTTACTTTACATGAACAAATCAGCAATTTACCAGTCCAGAGAGTGGTGAAGTGAGAGAAGTCCCTAGCTCGAACATGGACACCTACATAGAAATCCAGAAAATTAGTTATCCTCCAAATTAATTATCCTACAAATCCAGAAAATTAATTAAATATTTGGAAATGGAATGCCACCCTTTCCGTAAAATGTTGTAGTCTTCAGTGTATTCTCTGCGGAGAAGAGAAGAAGGTACACTGCAACCAATTCTATCCCCCTTAGATCTTGCTACTTCTTGCAAAACATGATAAAAGTTATACTCAAGTGTCAAGTCCCTGAGGGGGAAATAGCTCTGTTTGCAAAAACTCTTTAAGCTGTTCCTGCCTTGCCCTCCCATTCCCACCTGTGCACCACAGCTTCATGTAATTTATACAAGCCCTACTAATGATTGCACTGGCATAATGGGGAGAGTTACAAACTGCTGCAGAAATCACAAACTGGAGAGATCATCTGTTAAACAGGTTTTACTAAAAGCTGTGTTTCAATGCAGCCCTTTGCCCTGAGAGTTCAGGTTTCTTACTGAGCTGCAAATGAAATTGCCCCTGTGGCATGTCTGTTCCCTTGAACTCTTCCCAGATCACAGCTGATCTGGGAAGAAGAGTGACACCTGGTAACTCTTCTTCTACACCGCTGTGGGTTTTTACCCATGAGGGCTCCCATTTACGCAGTAACCAAATGCAATCTTTGCTTTAGTTGTGTGATACTATGAGATCAGTGTCTGAAGCAGCATGTCTGACAGGGAATCTCTGGCTTGAGGAAAAAAGCTAGATGTGATGTGGATCTTTTTTTTTCTTCACATCTGTCACTTTTATCTCAACCTGTGAGTGACTGTCTTGTTTTCTTCAACTGCAAAATTTGAGATTTCTGCTTTTGCCTTGCAACACATTCTGCTGGAGCCACAGATAAGGTGCAAGATAGGCATGCTGATCATCAGCTGTTCCCCCAGACAACAGAGGAGATGCCAGCAGCACAGAAACTGTAACATTTTTTAGCCCTCTTACATTTCAAAAACTAGGAACAACTTTTCCTATCAATGAAGTGCTTTCTGAAAGGGCATTCTGTTTATGAAGAGAACAAAGCAATACCCCTGCGTTATCCAGTGCATGAGATGAACCAAAGATATATACATATCCTGCAATTCATATTGAGCTGTTGGTTCATACTATATAGAGGGGTTTTTAGATTGTTTTGTTACAGAGCCTTCCAGCAGGAGGCAAGGCAAAGATAAGAGATAAATAAAATGAATACATAATATGCACTTCAGTAAAAAAAAAAAAAAAAAAAAGAGCAGGCATATGCTCTGCCTGCAAAGAGCATCTCTGAAAGAACTGTTTGTTCAGGGCTCAGCTAATACACTTTGCAATAGCTATAGTATTCCTGGAAGGTGATTAAGAGAGCTGGAATTTATAACTATGATGAATCTTTAATATTTAGAGGTTAGCAGACAGTATATTAGAAATAGGAAGACACGTTTGTGTCTCCTTCAGACTGTTAACTTTGTCAGCTGCTCACCTCCTAACAGTATATAGGTGGTCTTAAAGACAGTTGCTATAGTTTAATTCAGGCAATGGATATGAGTGAATATATGGAGAATATTCAGATATGCAATGGTGTCTGTTTTCTGTCACTTTCGTTGGCCACAGGGAAGCCACAAAGGGCCATGGTTGAACGGTACCTTTAGAGGGGCTAGCATTTCCCAGGTGAGCACCAACAGGAACCACTTCTGCCTTCTCCCTTTTCCTGCATGTAAAGTTTCTTCTTAATCCATTTGTTTGATTAAATAGAAGGGGAATGCAAGCTCATCAAATATACCTGTAATGTATGAGGGTGCAGCTCTCCTGACTTCTGAGAAATTGCATCTCTTTCCACTAAAGGTGGATTTGGCATGCAGGTTTGCCTAGAGTACATTTTCCTTCGTAATTTTATTCCATTTAATCAGAGCTGTAGGTTGAGTGGCACAGGAGAAACACCAAGCAACTCTCAAAGGTGTAGAGAACAAGTTAGCAAGTGTGCCAAAGCCGTTCTGTTTTCTCTTGTCCCCTAAATGCTGTAGTTGCCATCCATCCTCCCAGACTAAGTATGCAGTGATCATGGCTAATGTCCTGGTTTGAGCTCAAGCAGACTATAAAGACAGGTCAGAAAGGATGTCTAAACATTAAGACTGACCATGACATGTCTAGTAGAACCGCCTGAGTTTGTAGCTTTCAACCCCTTTCTCTGGAAAACGTCTATGAAGGGAGAGCCCCCCCTATCCTCAGGAGTTACATTTCCTGCAGGAGGAATAGCTTGCTTTGGATAGCCATTGGTTTTTTTTTTCCAAAACACTTATAACTTTCCCTCCTCCAACAAAAATGTCATCTTTCAACCCAGCAGTAATTTGTATTGTTTTCTTTATTTTCTGGAAGTTGCATTTTTTAGGGAATGAGGAAAGGGCAAGAGGATAAACAGGACATACTGCCAATTTTCTGCTGAGCTGTGCCTGTAATATACTCTGTGGGATCCTGTTACTCTAGGCAGCCGCTCAGGATTAAAGAGTTGCAGCATGTCACCTTTAATTGCCGTATCATAAAATAGTTTTTAAAGCATTGAACATTAAGGGATTCAAATCTCTTTAACGCTCCTGGATGGCAATCTCTCAAGGTTCAAACTGAGGCCAGCCCCTTAAAATAAATAGAATGTGGGCAAAAAGGCAATAACATGAATTAATGGCATGTATTGTAGAAAAAGTTTGAAATAAGATCTCTGTCAGTTTGGAGTTTCCAAATAAGCCACAGCAGTAAGTGGGAGGAAGGAAGGAAAATTACTATTCC
Organism: Ibidorhyncha struthersii; assembly: GCA_013398815.1. Lineage (NCBI taxonomy): Eukaryota > Metazoa > Chordata > Aves > Charadriiformes > Charadriidae > Ibidorhyncha > Ibidorhyncha struthersii. Next base: position 157,076 of record VZSZ01011089.1, read on the forward strand.
TTCACCATGCTGAGGTAAAGTAATTTATTATTCTCCAAGGAAAAGCTTTTATATAATTCAGTACAGGTAGATCCAGATGTGTCAAATCAAACCTACACAAGGAAGGACCCAATCCAGCAATCAGATTTGCATAGACTGAGGTAAAGCAATATGAAAACCATGGTATTGTTGTACCCAACAGAAAGTTACTCCTGAGGATATGAGAGTTTTATCAGCACAGGCATAGGCAATGTTTTAAAGACACTCAGTTACACAATGCAGTGTGAGCTAGCTGGGGAAATGTGGTAGCTGTCTTTTCCCAAATATCCCTAACAACCATGTTATTTCCAGAAGTCTGTGGGTATCTAAGAAATGAGCATAGAGATAAGTATGCTGTCGGAGGAAATGGTCATTTTAGCTACCTCCAGCATTTTCCTACCAAATTCTTTGTAAGGTAAAAAGAAGACCCAAGATGTTTATGTAATTGATTTTGCTTAATATGCAAGTATTTGTAAGCAATAAAAAGTTGTTACCATGTTACACAGTAGTCACTGTGTATCATTAATGAACAGTTTCAAATAATAAAAAGCTCTGTCAAAAATAGCCATCCACAAATTTAGCAAGACATACTCATCTGAAAAGAGGTGCAACTTGGACTTCAGTGCACCAAATCTGGCAGGAAGCTCCTTTTGATAGCACATTTTTACTGTTGTCACAGTATCAGTTAAATAGTCTCTTGTCTGAATATTTTTTTTAGTATCCAAAATTAAGGCCTATTTTACAAATCTATGTTTGTTTTATTAAATCCTAGCACAGGTGGTAATGGTGGTGTTGATTTTTATTAGGGTTTACTTTGACAGCTTTTTACTGGGTTTTGGTGTCTGATCTAAGTTGATTTTCATAAGTTTGCAACTATTAGTTTTATGCCTTGTACCTGAGTGCATGCATTTGTAAGTACCCTTGTAAATTTGCATGGTACACAAGTACCAAGCATTTTTCATAATAAATGTTAGAGTTTGGAGTAGCAAATTCATTCTTGGTTATATAAAACATTTTTCCTCATTCCGTTTGAATTATTCCAAGTATTTAACAGCCTTTTTCTGCTTATGTTATAAGGCTAAATAAGCGTGTCATTTGTAATGACTATAATTTTTCTGTCCAAAATCTCAGTCACAGCCAATGACCTCTTTGAAGTTTTGGAAACTTCACATTCCAAAAGAAAATTCATCCAATTTCACATTGCTTACACACAAACTATAATTGGTAAGTTGCTTTCAGTATCCTATAGCCAAAGAAACCCCCAATGTTTCCATTTCACAGACCCTTCCTCAATTCTGAAAGGCATTGTCCATAGAATAACTGAATTCTTTATTTAAGGAAATCCATCTGTTAGGTATTAAATTATTTAACTGGCCCCTTTTCTCAGACTAAGTTTGTATTTAGCAGTTTTCCAGGAACAGCACCTAGTGTTAATCTAGACCAAGTCTATAGCTGGGTGTGATAAAGCCAAGGACTCTGTTTATCGCTCTGTAATGACCAGATCAAGGTTGAATCAATGCTTTGTACACTGAATCAATATTTTAAAGCTAGATTCAAACTACAGCAAACCCAAGCTGTGGACTTCTGCCCTTCCCTTCACAACATCTGAATGAATGATAGGACAAATGGGTTAAGATACAAGTTTTAAATTTAAAAGAAAAAAAAAAGGAAAGGCAGTCACAGCAAATGGGGATCATTTAAAGGCTTTGCCTTCTGGATATGTGTTACAATATGTTTACTTCAGCAATCTAAGCATGTACTCAATTTAAAGCTGAAAATTAGTATCTCTTAATCAAAATGAATAGAAACAAAAGAAGACATTTGAAGGCAACTTGTATGGAAAACAGCCAGAAAAAATTGCATTGATCTCATAAAAGAAAGCTTGAGAGACTGGAAACACTTGAAAAGCAGACTTAGGAAAGTTTGGAAACTTCCATAAACAACTACAAATTCTTGACTGCCTAATCAGATAGAATCAGTGTGGCAAGAATGTTCATAACCCAATATGAAGAGGAAGTTGTATTGGCTGGACAATAAGGTTAGGAAAAAGAAGGACTACAAAAAACATTGCAATTTAATAAATGCATAGAGAAAAGGAGCAGGAAATGACAAAGTGCAGGGAAAAAGCATAAAGAGGACTGAATACATCTGAGATTCTGCCAAGAAACAGAATGAGAAATTAATAGGTTACTTCGGCGAGATGAACTATATTAGCTCACCAGACATCAAGCTAGGGATGGCTGAAAGTAAAGAGAAAAGAAACATCTTAACCTAAACAAAACCTTGTAGTTCTCTCTAATGTTTCCCTACATAATGATTGTCAAGCTGTCTTTCAGCAACCCTAAAATCATGCTTGCTTTCTGGTTACCCTTATAAGAGACTAAAGTACACATACTCCAGCATAATATTTCAAGCCAAAACCAATTACCAGGGTACAATCAAGGATCTGAAGCCAAGGACAGGAGAAAAACCCTACCATATGAGAAGCCGTAAACAAGTTATAAGGGCAGATGATGCCCAGGGCTTTGAGACAAAGGCCATAGTCCTCTGCTACAGACCTGTTAAATAGTAATTACACATGCTATTGCCTTGCATGGACTACTGCAGTCCAACAACTCAGGACCATGGGCAGGCTATACCTGTGTTCACCTCAGCCCTCTAATTACTAACAAGCCTTGGCAGGGGAGATCCTAGGAGAAAATAAATCAGCCTTAAGCCAATAACAAATTAAAAACTTTTTGTGCAAACGCATTTGCCATGCTGGGTGCACCAAGATTCTTTTCCAAGTAAATAAATGGTACAATTTAAACCCTAGTTTTCCCTGTCCATTAAAACTGTCTAACAGGAGAAGGGAAAGCCTGATCTTTCTATTTCCCATAAACTGACTTGCAAGACCCGTAATATGACGTAATTGCATCTAAGGGCATGGGTTTCCATGGAGACCCCCTTTTTTACAAGGAGTCACATGGAAAACATGAGGGGTAATGGGTAGAAGTTACTTCTGGGTAGGTTCCAGTTGGACACAGAAGGAATTGTTAAGGTTGGAAGGGACCTTTAAGATCATAAAGTACAACCATTAACCTAACATGACAAAAACCCACTTCTAAGCCATATCCCCAAGTACCACGTCTACCCTTTTTTTAAACACCTCCAGGGATGGCGAATCCACCACCTCCCTGGGCAGCCTATTCCAATGTTGAATAACCCTTTCAGTGAAAAAATTTTTCCTAATACCGAATCTAAACCTCGCCTGACTTAACTTGAACCTTTTTCCTTTCATCCTATCACTTGTCACTAGGGAGAAGATGTCAGTCTCCATCCTCTACAACCTCCTTTCGGGTACTTGTAGAGAGCAATAAGGTCTCCCCTCAGCCGCCTCTTCTCCAGGCTAAACAGCCCCAATTCCCTCAGCCGTTCCTCATAAGACTTGTCCCCCAGACCCCTCACCAGCTTTGTTGCCCTTCTCTGGACACACTCCAGCACCTCAATGTCTTTCTTGTAGTGAGGGGCCCAGAACTGAACACAGTACTCGAGGTGGGGTCTCACCAGTGCCGAGTACAGGGGGATGATCACTTCCC